>JAHWFO010042181.1:1555433-1597889 GCA_023313115.1 Rhysida immarginata | reverse complement strand
GTTCGCCTCTGGCTCCCCCCCCCCTTTTTCTATGACAATCTTCAATCCCCAGAATGAGGGAAATATTCTTCAATCATCCTGAGGAGGACCTTCGGGTTTTTTTCAGGCTTCTCACCTATCTCAGTGTAATTCCCCAGGTCTATACAAGTGACGAGTGAGTTTGGGAGCTCTGCTTCAGTACCACTCGCAATTGATTCTTCACTCCACTGCTCGATTGTCGATATTTTAAAATTTCTTGCAAACGGTCTCCATCGACTTCGTATCTAGTGAATCCGTGTCGATTGTCATTCTAAGAATGAAATTATAAATTACGACCAACAAAATTAGTCCCTGAAGACTGCGTTAAACAGATATTATTGACCAGATTAAAAAAAAAAAGAAGCAACAAAAACTATCTAATTCTCGTTGGATATTGTACCTAATAGATATAGAGTGATTTTCAATTAGAATTTAAGGGCCTTTAAAATTACTCTCATCCGGAACTTCCATTACATTATAGTATATTGCTTCAAAACTCAAATTATAATAAATGGCGAGATCCTTAAACACAGTTTTATTTTAAAATTTGTATATGGGACAACGTTCATACTGTGTTTGCTGTCATCCGGTTTAAATTAAAAAATTCATGAAATCATTTATAAAATGTACGTATATTTTTTACTTTTTTTTTTAAATTTATTATGAATATTAGGTATTTACGTGCATTAAGGTCCGTTTTAAGAACAAAAGAATTTTTTTCTATCTTTAATTTAAATTTCAACATTCCAAAAACACTTAAACTCAAAATGGTCATAAGTTAAAAATATTTTTTTTAAATCGAAATTCAGAGGAAAAAAACCTTCCATTTAACTTCATTTAACCGTAGCATAAACAATAACAACCTGCCACCATATGACTTTCTATAAAAAGGCTACGAAGAAAGACCTTCAAGACTCAAAGACCTTCTTATGATTTCAAACTTTCCAAATGTTTCGGAAATTTCGGAAAAACATGGAGGCCTGCAAATTTGAGCGAACTATGCCGCAAGGCTTCAGATTGGCTTTTCGGTATCACGTGGCATAATTGCAGCCATTTTGAGTTTTCCCTGGTGAATGCTTGCTAATCGTTTCTATGCACTTCAGTGAGCTTTAAAACTTACTTGGGAGCACTTGAGAGTTTAATCAACAAATAGTAAGTTTCAATCGATAAACAGAAACTATTTTATCGATAGCAGTTGCATGTATTAATAATAAACAAAGTTTTCCTAAGGTTTAGAGATGAATAATTTCGTCAATTAGCTTTTGCTTTATCCAGGCCATTATACCAAATTGTTGCGCGGTAAACTGCACTAAATCCAGTAGAAAAGGGAAATTAATGTTTTACATTCCAACTGGGAATTTCTCCTCTATGTAATGTCAGTTATAAAGTATTTATAATGCGATAAGTAGTTATAGAGTGACTCTAACGCACATCAGAAACCCAGAGATTTGTAGCAGGGAGATCTGGGCGTTTTCTACGCTCGGGCGGGCATTCGCCTGCGCCCGGATAATGCGAAAGAACCATACGGGTGACAGGTCAACTGTGAAAGAGGCCTAATTTCATCCATATTTTCGTCGCTGCTGACGTTTTCTTCATCACTGGAAGGGGTATCGGGTTCAAGCATGTAGGGCTTTTCTTTTTTCTCTTCATCGTTTGAACTTTTATACAGCATTTTACTAGCACAGCTGCAATAGGGAAAGCACGCGTTGGTGATCACACCACTTAGCGATTTCCATTGAACGCGTCCTCAGGTCGCATCACCGTCTACTTTTCTCCACGCGCACATCAAAGAGTGTTTTTTTCCAGTTATGCTTGAAAAAAACTTGCTTTATGCGATTAATCGGTTTCTCTGAAATAAAGTCCTACCAGCGAATCATGAGAAATCAGCTGGAGTAAAATATAGTCTCGCACTAAGCCCGCTGTTAAATGAATTACTGTTAAATTGATGGTCCCTGTTAAAATGGCCCTGTTTTTTGCAATTAATGAATTAATGTGAAGTTAATTTTCCTTAGAAAATCGTAATACTTACTGTTTAACGTTGTTTAACAAAGCGCACTTTAAACAGGAAGTATAACGATAAATAAAGGACCTACGTAATGAGGTTAAGACAGCCGCTGATTGGCAGATGAATTTAACCAACGTCATGACCACGTGACCTATTGCAAATGGCGCGAGTCTCATGATTTGTCTGCTGGACTATAATCGCGTAACACGGAATCGCGTAAAGTGAGCTCATTACATTCGTAGCTCTTTATTACTTCTCCTGATTTATCATTTCTCACTATTTTAGTCTTGGAAACATTTGATCGCAGTTACCTCTTTTTCCCATAAAGTTTGCTTTGCAAAAGACTTCAACAATGGAATTTACTATTTATAGTAAAACTCCATCTAACCTCTCCCTCACTCAGGGTGACCAGATTGGGCGATAAATCACAAATTGGGCGTTTTTAAATGGCCATTTGCGCCTAAAATTCGATTTGTGCGCGTTGCGTTTTTTTTTTTTTGCGAATAAATAAAAAATATGTGACTTTTGGGCGAATCATAATAAATTTGGGCTATTTGTGCGTTTTTTTGTTCAGACGGCGCTTCAGTAGCGGTATCAGTCATGAGATAAGTTGTTGTTCACATCATTCTCTAAAACTTGTACATCATTCAGGCTGACATCGTATTATATTATCCAAGTCCACATAGTAAAAATATTACTCTAATATTGTCATATGGCGCCAATATGTGATCAAACAAAACAAACTACTATACATTACAGGCCCGTAGCCAGGGCGGGGGGGTCGACGACCAACCCATTATGGAAAAAGGTCCGCCTCCCAAGTATGGAAAAAGGTCCGACTCAGTGGAATTTTTGAAAATCGACCCCCCCCCCCCAAGATAACGTCCTGGCTACGGCCCTGCATTATATATAGGTGATCATGAACATGAATAGTTTATAGTATAGTTAGTTTAGCAGCGTACTCGCACTGCACCACACGATAGATAACCACAAGCAAAGCAGACGATGTTGACAGAAGCAATATTTAAAAATGGGAAAATGGACAAAATATCCAAAAAAGTACTAGAAAGACTGGGAAAATGAAAAAGAGTTCAAAGGTAAGTTAAAATAATACGGAAATTAATTAATGCTACAGTAAAAAGGGCATTTTCTGTAATGACATGTGTTAAAACAAGACTAAAAAAAATCGTATGAGTCTCACTTCACTTGTGTCTATGAGGATTAAGATGTATAACAGTGTAATCAGGGATGGATGAAGGTAGTCCATCCATCCCTGGTGTAATGAATTTACTCCTTCACAAACTCTGTTATCCCGTTTTGACTCAACAATATATGCAAGTAAAAACAACGAAGATCAAGAAGATGCTGAATAAAATGAATTATCTACTGTTGTTGAAATATTTGAAGAAATTGGATTATAAGTTTAAAAAAATTTTTGAATTTTTGTTTTAATTAATTTTAATTTCTTTTAATTTTTCAATTTTTTAAGAGAAACGTTGCATTTATTTTTTGGGCGATAATTTTGGGCGTTTTACAAATATTTTGGGCGCTTTTGGGCGTAATTTTTACCAAATGAGGGCGCTTTTTAACAAGAGGCATCTGGTCACCCTGCTCTCACTGAGCTTTGTTCGGCTTTCTCACCCTGCGTATGATTACATTGTTACTTTGTTTTAAGGACCATTAAATATATATGAATTGCGTTTCTTTATAAAGAAAACAAAATAAAGCGCTTGCAGCACGATGTCGCGTTGTAATTAGGCTTCGACCAATCGCAGTTAGGGAGAGGATAGCTGGAGTTTTACTATACACCTTCTGCGGCGATTATTATATTATTATTGTTGTTGTTTGGGGAAACCAAACTCGGATCAAGTCCGGAGGCCAAGTCCCAGAGGCGGAGCAAAGAGAGGGTCAAGCCCAAGGGAACTCAATTACAAGGAAAGGAAAAAATTACGCGCTCGTGGGAGTATTGATGTTTGGGTTTAGGAATTTCCTTACTATGTAACGGGTGTTTAGAATTGTGGCTTTTTGTAAGGTTTGTATAAGTGTGGGTTTACATTTAGTATCTTGTAGTGGAATGGTCTTAGTATTGTACTTCTTAACGAAAAAAATAGAGGCTTTACAATACTGCATTATAACAACGACGACTAGTTTCGGCTTTATTACCTGCCTTTCTCAAGTCTGCATAAGAGACAATCGACAATCGAACAGTGTAGTGAAAAAGAAAGACGCGAGTGGTCCAGGAGCCAAGCTCACTTTGCACGCTCGCCCAAAAAGTAAACCAGAGGAAGTACACTGAACTGGGAGAGAAGCCTGATGAACCTCTTTAGTCCTCCAGAGAATGAGTCCCGAGAAGGGACGAGTCAGATTGTGGATTGACGAATAGAGTCCCCAAAAATCAGCAGGATCTAGAAGATCCAATAGTTGGGGAAGACGGCCTTGTTAACGTCATCAAAGCAGACATCCAGGACGTGGCGGGGCCTTCGAAACCTGAGGGGACCCTTAACAGCGAGTGGGTGGTCCAGGATAGCAGAAACCAGGGTGTTTTCATGATTCTCCATCTTGGGTAGTATGTTCTTCATAAGAGTCTGGACAAAGGTGCCTATGTGGGTCATCCCCAGATCCACATAGATAGAGTGGTTGTTGGCAACTCTTCTGTCAAGTTGGGCAATGGACCGGAGAGCAACATTTTGGAAGGGGTTACAATGCATAAGAGAGGGGTTACAATGCTTTATATACACAATCTCTGGTACGCGATTGGTTCATAAAATACAACATAAAAGGGGGGGGGACAAATTATGTGATTGGTTGAACAATACAAAGAAACAAATTAAAGGGCTAAATATTTGTGATTGGTCGAACTTTACAAGATATTTAAAGAATCATAACATATTGAAGGGCAAATTTTCGTGATTGGTGGAACATTACAGGTGTCGATTGGATAAATTACAAAAAGTCTTTCAGCTGGCGTAAGAGATGGTAGCTGTCGAAATATTGTTGGGAATTTAAAAGTGCCTTATTATTTTCTGGTTTGTTTAATGATTTATAAATTTCTACTTCTTCTAGTATGGGGGTATTTTTTGGGTTATTGGAATATTTCAGGATCTCAGTGACTTCATCGATTGTCCTGGTCGGGTGTTTCTCTTTCGTCAGGTGTTCAGCGTAATTCGATTTCTTGTCATCTTTTACGTATGATTGGATGTGTTCTTCAAATCTTGTTCTAAAGGAGCGGTTCGTCATTCCTACGTAAAACTTTTCACATGATATACAATTTAGGCGGTATACGCCGCTTGCGTCGAAATTAAAGGAAGGAGAAGGAGGGGAGAGGTTCATTCTGATAAGTTGACGGGTGCTTGAGACGGTGCGGAACGATATATTTAGTCCTAGTTTTGAAAATATTTTGGCCAATGGGTAAATGGACTCACCCGTAAACGAAAAAGAGACCCACTTCTTACTGGTGTTTTGAGGCTTTTGTCCGCTGAATTTCAGTTGGCGAATCCTGTCTTTGAGGAGACCGGTTACAAGATTGGGAGGGTAGCCGTTACAGAGGGCTAAGGAACGGATAGTCTTAACTTCATTTTCTTTTTCGGTCTTGTTAAGGGGCATAGTTAAAACTCTGTCAATCATGTACCGGAATGCGGCTAATTTGTGGGACCTAGGATGTGCAGAGGAAGCATGAATAAGATTGAAGGATGTAGTTGGCTTGCGATAAATGCTGAAGGCAAACCGTTTAGTTAGAGGGTCCTTTGATATACGGAGATCGAGGAACGGGATGGAACAATTGGATTCTGTCTCTAGGGTGAAACGAACAGAAGGGTCGACGTTATTAAACTTGCTTAGAAGGGCATCAGGCGTCGTGTATCGGTCATCATAGACAATCAATATATCGTCTACATATCGTTGATAACTGATGATGATTTTATTGTCGAGGGTAGGCTGGACGTGCTTTGCTTCGAAATCTTGCAGGTAAACTTCGGAGAGGAAAGAGCTTAAGGGAAAACCCATGCCCAGGCCGGCGGTTTGTAAATACAGAGACTCGTTGAAAGCAAAGTAATTCTGTTGGAGTATAACATCCAAGATCGTAAGGACGTCTATAGCGTCTACCCCTCTCTTATGCAGACTTGAGAAAGGCAGGTAATAAAGCCGAAACTAGTCGTCGTTTTTATAATGCAGTATTGTAAAGCCTCTATTTTTTTCGTTACATTTAGTGTTGACCTGCTTTTGTATAGTGAGTGTGGAATAACCCCAGTGGCAGAAAGAACGACAGGAACAATGTGTACTCTGTTAACTCCCCAAAGGCGTTTTATTTCGTGTAGAAGGTCAGTACATTCAGTGATTTTGTCAGTGTATGTCTTTTGTAAATTGTCTATATTGGGGATGGAGATATCAATTATGTAACTCACTTTGTTTTGCTTATCTACGAGTGTATTATTATTATTATTATTATTATTATTATTATTATACTGTATTTAATACTCTAACTTCGATATCGATATTGTCAAAACTAATAATTTCGTTCTTTGTTTTCATTTGCAAATTTGCTAGCCATTATCATCACACTTTAAATAAGTTTCACTGAAGACGGAAAATGTGAAAAAATGTGCACACGAAGGGCATAAATTGACCGAAAACAAAGCGCTCTGATTGGTGCAAATTCCGACGTCAGAAAACCTCACACGCATTCGTCTTTTCTTAATAGTGGTGCTTGGACGGATGGTTTCGTTGTGAAAATCGTAGGCACCCACTCAGTGTTGCCAAATCGGGGGTTTTCCCACTAAATTTAGTGGGTAAACGAAGCTTCCGGGAGAAATTTGGGTGGATGATTGGATTTATTTTTTATTGGGGGGAGAGGGGGGGGGAAGATTGGATTCACTAAAAGGAGGTATTAGAAAAACACTATCCTCACGGAAAGGACGAGACGAGAAGACCAATGGTCACCAGAGGCGTGATTACGTCATATCATTGTTCCGTTACTGGATACAGTAGCCAATCCGGTTTCGAGATTTAGCGATGGCCTCCCATTGTGCTTTGAGTATATATAAGCAGATAAATAAGGACATAAGCAATATATGGAAGATCGCTTGGGTTGGTTAGGCTTCTTGACTACCTCAGTGTATTTCATTTGGAGTTTATTCTGGTTGGATGAGCTTTGTGAAAGCGCTGCTTTCGTCCCATTCTAACAAATGTACACTTCACTGTTCGATTGTCGATTGTCGACATAAGCAATGATGGAGGATATTTTTCTGTCGAACAGGATATTTCGTGTCAAGGTTGGTTGCTCCATGTCTAACCCGTGTGACGTCAAAGCTGGTGTTCCTCAGGGTTCTGTCCTAGGCCCTGCACTCTTCAACTTTTTCATCCATGACTTCCCAACATTTACAAAATGCAAGCTGTATCTGTTCGCTGACGACGCGTCCATCATGATCGCGACCGCGTTCCCGCTCACGTCATATCACGGTTACAAAAGGCCTTACATCTGTGCGAGAAAAGGGTTGCAAAGTGGAGACTCGACCTAAAGGTTGACAAGTGCAAGGCGATGTTCATTACGAAGAAACTTCGGAAACCCCCCGAGTCCTCTCTTCCTTTCTAGTAAAGAGCTCGAATGGGTAAAACATTACAAATACCTCGGACTGGTAATAGATGCCAAACTAAATTGGGGCGACCATGTCTCCTACGCCATCAACAAGGCAAAGAAGGCGAAATTCAGTCTGGTAGCTCTTCTGGGGCGAAACAGCGCGCTTGGATTGGACTGCAAACTATTGCTGTACAGGACGGTAATCCGAACCATCTTGCTTTATGGTATGCCTGCCTGGGCCACAACATGTAAGTCCAGATGGAAGGACCTCCAAACCTTCTACAACGTTACCTTAAGGACCATTGCCCAACTTGACAGGAGAGTTGCAACAAATACTTCTATTGCCGACGATTTTGAGATACCTCCCATTGGTAGCTATGTACAGGAGTCACTGAAGATTAAGGGCCATCCCAATCCTCTGGTTGCAGATATTCTGGAGCATCCTCTCACGTTTAGAAGTTTCCTCAGGCATCGCAGGCCTCGATACGTCCTGGACATCAATTTCGACGACATCCAAAAGGCCATCTTTCCCGACTACTGGATCTCATAGCTCCTCGTGCCCCTCGTCAATCAACAATCAACTTATTCGTTCTTATAGGAAAGGACTCAATCTTATCCACTGGATGACTTAACTAGGTTTCATCTGGCTTCTTGCCTACTTCAGTGTACTTCCCCTGGTTACTTCCTGGATGAGTATGGCAGTGAAGGCGTTGCTTTCGGACCGCTCGTTTCGTTTTCCCTGCACTGTTTTAACTGCTTTCTTCAAGCTGAAAGGGCATTTAATTTTTAGTAATAGCAGACATGACTCACAGATCCAAGCATCAGGGCTTGCACCTAAATAAGAAAAGTTGGGATAAATGATAAATCCAGTGTCATGAAGAAGCAAGTTTGGTTGAGAAGAAGAAAGTCTTCTTTTGCTTTTTTTTTTCTGTTTTTCTTCCATGCATAACACTAGCTATTTTGCTCATATCTTTAGAATTAAATAAATCATTAAAATTTTTTTTTGTAAAACTGTTTCTCTACATATGAATTTTTGAGGAAAATAAGACTTTGCTTTTCTGAGTTTCTTTGAGACCGCCAGTAAAATGAGAAAAACATGAATTGAAGGAAATCTGTATTTCTTTTGTAATGTTGAGTTTGTAACCAAAGGAAAAAAACTTGGATTCCTGGTCTACAGAAAACTTTGGATTCCCGATTTATTAAAAAAAACCCAATCCCAACAGAAAAAGTTAACTGCTTTAGTTTCTGTAGATTAATGGTTTGTGGGACAGTTCCCATCCTCGTGGTAGTACTTGTCCGTCCAAAGGCCGCCATCTTGTGACATCGCTGCCAGTCTGTATGACGTCACAAAAAAGAGGCGGAGCTCTCCGTTATCTCCCATCGGTCGTATCAACTCTCGTTCTAAAGGTGGGTTCCCATAGCTCGCTTGGAGCGTGAAGCTTGAAGCTTTGAGTGTTTTGCTTGTGATTTTTCAAGCTCAAGCTATCCTAAACACCAAGCTGATATGCGCTAGTTGCATGAAGCGCTTGGATTTTCAAGCTGATTTTCGCTTCAAGCGGATATCTAGGTCAGTTTGATTTTAAAGCTACAAGCAGCTTGGAAATGACTGAGGCACATGCGCAGTACGCCTTTCTCTCATGACAGCAATGGGTGCGTGCATGGGGTCGTGATGATAGTGTGAATACAAAGGAGAAAAGTGAAGGAAGAATTCCGCGAATTGTACATGTATTTGTTTCCCTTTTCTCCTTTGTATTCATGAATATCTTCAGTTTATAAATATTTCTTCTTTAAGTATTATACTATGGTTTAAATTTTTTTATTAATATATATTTTATTTTTTTTATTTATTTATTTATTTATTTATTTATTTAATTTTATTTATTATATTACATTTGATTGAGCTAATTTTATATAACTTTTAATTTCTTATTTTATATTACTTTTATTTTGTTTTCATTTTATTCATTTATTATACATTATATTCATTAATTAGTTTATAGTCTTTATTGAATTTATTATATATATTTAATTGTTATTTTGCACATTTTATTTTATTAATTTGTGTATTATTACTTTATTTATTACTTAAGTTTATTTAATTAATTATCAGTTCTGTTTATTTAAATTTAATTGGTTTTGTTTTATTTTATTTATTCCATTTATTGTATCGTCAGCGAAAGTAAAATAAATATCACGTACTGCTAAAGTGGAAATATGTTTTCCTTTTTACAAAATACTTTTACGATTAATTATCAATAGCTTCTTAAAATTAAACCCTTTCTCTGTAACAACAAACGTTTTCGTGCATTAAGAGGCGCCATGTCTTTTTGAATTCCCACCTGCGATTTCTCGCGAGACGCTTTAGCTATGGCAAAATCACTTCTACTCCAAGTCTGGCAAAATCGAGCGGGGGGTATAGGAGAGTTTGGCACCCTGCCTGTTTTGACCACTAGGGCGGCGCTCAAAACAGCCGGTGGAAGAAGAAACACATGGTCGTACGTATTATGCTATGGAGCTGAGGCTACTTAGTAACAGAAACAATTATTTTTAAAATTTTACAAACAACCTGGATTGCTGAAAGTTCTAACAAGTAATGGTTAAATATTGCTTTGTGCCAGGATGCACTTCTGGTTACCGAAAAAAAGGCGAAAGGATCCAAAAATCAATAATTCCAATCAATAATTCATTATCTTGCAGGATTTATTATAAGAAAATTATTAAAAAAATATCCATGTGAAGACTGTAAAAAGTTTTGGATTGGGACAAGACCAGCAGATGTAGACGATACTTCACTGATTGAACTTAGAAATGAAGGCAATTTAATATGGCCTTCAGAAATACTTTTTTCCCTAATTATGAAACTAGAAGTTTGTATTCAAAAAGTTTTGATGAATAGCCCACTAAATGCTCACTCATCATGGGAGATTTTTAATGAAATTATTTTGTCATGTCCTAAACAGGCTGTTGCATGTATTACACACAACAATACAGTTTTAAAATTTATTGCAACTTTTTTTGTGACAATTAGATTGCACTTTCTTTGTAGAGATATTAATAAATCGAGCAAATCAAAACAGAAAACATTTAAACATGCAAAACTGTCAAAATTATAATTTTGCAAATAAAATTGATTAATAGAGCAATTGTGTTGTTCACTTTGTATGATTTATTTATTTATTTATTTATTTATTTATTTATTTATTTATTTATTTGAAATTTTGCAAGTAGCATGCTAGTAAAAGCCAAAAACAGCTTAAAAATAAGAATAAAAGAATACAATAAATAAGGAAAATGATCATAAATTTAGTGTAAAATTTCAATAACATTTTTTTTTACATAATGATTAAAATTTGAATAAATTAGAAGCAATAAAAATTTTCAAGAATATATTAATAAAAAGTATAAACATAATAACATTAAACAATAAAATAAGGAGGTGAGATTGTAAAGATTATGAATACAATATTTTCAATACCTGTTTGTTATAACTCAAATTATGAGTTATGAGAACTCAAAAATTCATAATGAAGGGTTATAATTAAAAAAGTTTTGTTATAACTCAATTTTTGAGATCAGATATGATGTTAAAAAATTTAAACATTCTACTAAATTTTTTTTCTTGAAATCGATCCTAGAATTTAATTTTTACATTTAAATTAAGAATAAAAAATTTGGAAGAATAGATTATTTAATTTAAAAAGGTAACAAAGATCAGGTAAAATTCGTCTGTTAATTAATTTTTCACATTTAAAAACATTTCGTCTGTATTTAATTTTTCTAAATACAATTGCATTTTAAGATAAATATAAAAAAAAGGAAATTTTATAATAAAGTTAGAGAAAAATAAAATTTAAATTGTTTTTGTTTTTTAATATTATTCTGGAAAAATTAACTATCGTCTATGCTTTAATCTCCCTCCCACTGACTGGAGCGCCAGCGGTGGCGAAGTCATTAAAGGTGCCAAACTCTAAGCATTAGCTGCCAGACTTGGAGTAGAAGTGATTTTGGCTATGGGATAGCTTCAACGCTAGCTTGGCTTTTCAAGCTGAACTTTTCAAGCCATATTTTTCTAGCGAGTAGAATTTGCTTCAAAGCTCAAGCTTCGCTTTAAAGCTCAAGCGAGCTATGGGAACGCACCTTAAAGGTGCGATGAACTTTAAAGCGAAGCTTGAGCTTTAAAGCAAATTCTACTCGCTAGAAAAAATGTAGCAGTTGATTGCGAGCTTTTAAAGCAAAGCTGGCGTTGAAGTTATCCCATAGCTAATGTGTCTTGTGCGAAATCGAAAGCAGGGATTCAAAAAACATGGCGCCTCTCAATGCACGAAAACGTTTGTTGTTACAGAGAAGGAGTTTAATTTTAAGAAGCTATTGATAATTAATCTAAAAAGTACAGGGTGATTCAGTCAATTACGTACGATTTGGGCAGTGGCGGCTTTAGGGTTTTTGGCGCTCAAGGCGAAAACAAATTCTGCGCCCTCATTAAAGTGCCTTCGGCGGGGTCTGCCGGGTATGGAACTTTGGAAATGTTTTTTGTTAATAATTATTTTAACAAAGAATTTTATTTTATGACCCCCAAATCCCTAAATCCCCAAATTAAAAAAAAAATCCTCAATTACGCGCCCCCTCAAATTTTGCGCCCTAGGCGGCCGCCTAGGTTGCCTATATGGATGAGCCGGCCCTGTCTGTGGGGGTTCTTTAAGAAGGTGTTCAGCATACGCCCCCGCACCATGGAAGAGGTTCGTCAGGCAATCACCGAATCTTGTGCACTGGTTGACAATGAGATGCGAGACGGAGTGCTGCAAAATTTCACTCTCAGGCTTCGTCGTGTTGTACAGATGAATGGAGCACACATCGAGCATGTTGTTTATGAGGTGTGAAATTCCAATGTGTTATGTGTATTATAAGATCTATATGACATTCCTGTTTGTTAGTTCCTGAGTAATAAACCATTAGAATCGTACTAATTGACTGAATCACCCTGTATTTTGTAAAAAGGATATTCACATATTTCCAATTTAGCAATACGTGATATTTATTTTTATTTTCGCTGACGCTACAAAAAAATTGGAATAAATAAAATAAAACAAAACAAAACCCAACTAATTTTAAATAAACAGAGCCATTAATTAATTAAATATACTTAAGTAATAAATAAAGTAAAATAATACACAAATTAATAAAATTAAATGAGCAAAATAACAATTAAATAAATACAAAAAATTCTCGACATAAATTCGCGTTGCGTCGACATAAATTCTCATTTTGCGCAAGTTTCATTTTTAGTGTTACCAAGAGCTCATAAGGGTAACACTTATGAGCTCTTGGTGTTACCAATTCGGATTTAATATTGGATCCGCTAAATTTCAGTAGATTTTCCGTTAAATTAAGCGGATCTGACAACAAAATTCTGCAAAATTCCACTAAAATCCGCTGAATACGTCCTTAAATGAAATCACGTTAAAAACAAGGCCGTGGAAAAAACCGTATCGAAAGTTTTAAAAACCGTCGGTTTCGGTTTTTACAAAAAATCGAAAGTTTGATTTCGGTTATCGAAACCGATTATATTACCTTTTTAAAATAGCGTTATAATGAAAACGCCTAAAATGAGGTCGCGTATAACGAGGAATACCTGTATAGTAATTCGATTGATATGCCCCCGCATAACAAGTATATAAGTTGCCCTCATGCACAACATAGTACAAAATCTTTAATATATCAAAAATTATCCCAAATTACAATTTCACTTTAAGACTAGGCAATATTTTTATAAATATATATCAGGTTCAGCTGAAAAATAAATACTAAGATCGAACCATACCAACTTATTAAAAAAAATCTAACTAAGTAACTAATCCAATAATTACACTAATTAACTAATCTATTAATAATGTTTAAAATATAACGTTTATCTAATAATTAACTCTGTCTCTTGAATAATATGTTTATGCAATTACTTTTTTCATATCTCTTAATACAGCAAAATTTAAAATCAATGTAAGATAATCGAATCGCCAGTAATAAAAAGCAAGTTGAATCCGGAGCTTAGTCATATCAAAATGTGCGTTTAAATATGCCGTTTGCAACCAACAGTAATCAGCTGGGAGAAGTGGCGTTCTCCTGTAATCCAGCTACCCTGGAGGCTAGGATCGGCGAACGATTTGAGTTCCCTCTTCTTCTTCTTCTCTCTCCTAATAAAACCGGGCGTCCGCACTAGGCTTGGGATTAATATGGTGAGATCCTTGAAACACCACGTCCTCTAATGAGGAATGTAATGGAGTAGAATCTCCCACAGCCACCTCTGTTCCCAAGCCTAGTTGATGTGGTATCGCGCCTGTAAACAGGGATTCTGCTCAATCGAACCCGATCCTTTTTTTTTTTTTTTATTAAAACTTTAGAAATTTAATTTTTTCATCTTTTTCTTATTATTTCTATTCTTTTTTTCATTTATTTCAGTGTTGTTGTTTGTTTGTTTGTTTTTTTTTTTGTTTTTTTTTATAATGTTCTCCATCTTGTGAGAGGAATCTCAATTAATCTTAAAATTTTCTTGTCTGGTTAATATTTTCAACGAGCCTAGCCAACCCCTCCTATAAAGATAACTAGCTCTTTTGATGACTTCTCATTGATTCCCAGATACTTTTAAATTTACAAATTTTATAATTTTTATAAAAATAATTAGAAGCTTTATATATAAAAGGAGAATAAATTGCGATATTAGCTAAGTGTATTAAACTAGCGATCTTGAGGCTCATTTGTGGAAACTTATGGCGAGGTGTTTCTAGTAATCAGATAGCTCAATAACAAAGGTGTCCTGGTCGGAATATTCAGTTTGTCCAAACGTTGGGGAGCTGTGACAAGGAAAAATGAAAATTACATTGAAGGCTTATTTTGTAAAATAAATTTAACAGGAGAAGAAGAAACTGTGGATAGAATAAAATTGTAATGGATTTCTGGACCATTACAATGGGGACGAAGGTGACATTCAATATGTATTGGAAACCATCAAATAACTTTTCGATTCTAAATACCGCGGGGAACAGAAATCCCCTGCTTACATTTACATGATTGACAGAGCGTTATATGTCCCCCTACCAGAGAGGTTTTCGAGAAAGAAATTCTTATATTTTAAACAAATTGCCATTAGGAACGCATACAATCCGAGTAGATCGACAATCTTCTTAGAAAGAGATGGCATATTGGTTCCTTAACCACATCATCTTTAACCACTAAACAGGGGAATAAATTCAACAGTCACCTAGTCCGAGGCATCAGATCTGTTTTTAAAGACTTTAATTTGGAAATGACCTTTAGAAACGCTAAACGTAAACAGGAACCATACTGATGAAACACAGAAGAAACGAAGATCTTGTGGAGAAATGTTACACGAACACAGGGAGGCACACAGTTACAGGTGAAGAAAGTCTATGATGAAAGTTCGATGATTCGTAGACACGTAGATGACAAACTTGAAATGTATTATATCTTCGTTTCTTCTGTTTCATCAGTGTTTCATCTACATAAGCTCTACAAGACCTTTGTTTCAATTGTGTTTCGTCCTCCAACCTTTACATTTATCCATTGGGTGACCTTTTTTCATTGTTTCTATTATTTATTTTATTTATTTTCTTTTGATTAAATGGAGTTTTATTTATTTTTTAATTAATATATTTTATCACAACTCGTACTCTTATATAATAAGAAATTTATAGACGAAACTGATATCATTGAGACAGATCTTGTGAACGTATCGTACTACTATGATCACTCGCCTACACATGATGTTCTCGATATCGTGTTGCTGAAAGGCTTCTATAAGCCATTCGATATTTTTACTGTTGATGAATTATCTTCAGATCATAAACCGGTCGTTCTATATTTTGATAATATAAATATTAACTTCAGAGAACAAATGGGACTTGAACAAGACTGGAAACTCTTCAGAGATCTTCTTAAAAATGACAGCAATCTACTCAATGGCATACGTAGTTCGGAAGAGATGGACGTCAACGTTGAAAAGGTACCACATATATATTATTGATGCTATCGATGCTAGTACTTTTCCAGAAGACAAGAAGCGGCTTGATCATCTCGATCTCACTTCAGCGATCAAGTACCTAATAGAACAAAGAAACCGGGCTCTGAGGCAATTAGGTTAGGTTAGGTTAAACCTAAAAAATTCAATCTGATGCAGAGTTTCCAGTTTTGAGAGCGCAAAGTACTACAGTGCTGGCACCAAAAGTGCTACTTTATATAGCAAACCCATCTAAATTATACTACGCTCGATGCTACATTTTAAGTGAAACAGTTTAATGATACAGTGCAATGCACACGCCCCGGCTATAAATGACGTATGCCTGTTCACAAGGGATGCTAGGAATCTGTACGCATGTGCATTGCTTTGAGCATGCGAGATTTTCAAAGATATTTGCAAACGGACCTTACTTAAAAAACAACCCTCGTACTTCTGCTTGAAACCTCAAAATTCTTAGAAAGGCAATTAGCGTTTTCGTCATCCTGCTATTATTTTATTCTTTAGGCAAAATGAAAAGTCATCAGCAAGTATCACTGGGAATTTCTTAAGTCCCTAACGAAGATAACAGAGACTAAAATCTAATTATGCAATGGAAGCAAAGGAACCTCCCTCCCCGCAGAAGAAATTCTGGATAGCGTTCTTAGCCGGCAAGAGATGGCTAGGGTTTTGAGATAGGATATAAAATTGTAATTCAATTAATATGCTTATGTGACACCCTATACACAACTACATTCACATATGCCAACATCTGTAATATTTTAAAAATTACCCTAAATGATATTTTTCCTATAAGACTCAGAAATATTATAAATACACACCAGATTCTAAAAGATGAAAGCTGCCAGATAAACAAATAGCATTCACGTAATGCCAGGTGCGTTATCGCTCATTTGTTTACATTAGGCATGATCAGGTGGCCCTCTTCCGAGGCGAGTTAAACTCGCCGGCTCACCGCGTGATGGTAAAATGAGTAGACAGGGCAAACCGGAGTTGAGGAGCATAAAGAAAGAGCGTTGCACTGATCAAATCAGTCGAATCAGTTTGGACGAGGACAATTTAATGAACGAGCGACCTGACGTCATTTCTTCTCTTCAATGGATCTCGCGTTTAAGAGTCCAGGCGACATCTACAGTGAAGTTTGACCTCCTGCTTCAGCAGTAACACCGCCTACGAGAGAATCCGTGGGCCTTACTGTATACGACTTCATATGACAACAATCCTCTGGTTATCCGTCCAATGGCTTCCGAATATTGAGTATCCATAGCCTCGCTGGAAATTGTTCTTATTATCCACAACGCTTCCGTGATGGCCGTGGATCAACCAACCAAGATTTGCAGATTTGCTCATCAGTAATATTGTCATGTTAAAAGGGGAAGTCAGCAGACTGGTCGATCTCCGTTCACTTAAACATATACCCGACAGTGATTCTCTGCACCAAGAAAATGCCGCAGGCGAGAACAGAGGGCAGGTAGCGGTTTTTCAAGTTCCTCATACCATGCACAGTTCCTCAGTTTCTACTCCTGAGAGGGCGGAAGGGTTACAGCCCCTTAGTCCCCACTCTTAGCTACGCCTCTGACAGCTATTAATACAGTAAACATTTGAAATTAGAGTGTAAGGCTTTTCGCTTTTAATACCAAATTTTTCTCCTATTTTAAAAAGTAAGTTGAACCCTCTGAGCTTAGTTAGATGAAAATATATGCTTAAATATGTCGTTTGCAAGCTGCAATAATCAGCTGGGAGAAGTGGCGTTCTCCTGTAATCTAGCTACCGTGGAAGCTGGAGTCGGTGGACGGTATGAGACTACGAACATCTTATCAGTCGGACATAGTCCTATGTGGATCGGGAGTCCACACTGAGCTCGGTGTAAACTTGGTTGAAGACTCCGACTACCTGCTTATTTAAATAAAGGTAGGAGAGGAATTCTTGCAGCCAAAAGCTTCCGTGCCGAGTTGTAGTGGGATCGCGCCTGCACATAGGCTATGTTCGACAGGCTCAATCGAACTCGACTCTTAATTTTTTTTGCCAGTGTTTACTAAAGCGTTCGAATTTAATTTTTCACCTTTTTCTTAATCTTTCTAACTTTATTTTCATTTATTTCAATCGTTTGTTAATAATTTTCTATTTACATGTTCTCCATCTTGTGAGAGGAATCTCAATTACTCTTTAATGTTTAGTTATATGGTTGATCTTTTCAAAGCGCCTAGCTCTTTTGCTAACTGTTCATTGATTCCCAGATACTTTGAAATTTTATAAATTTTATTTTGGAATTGGCAATATGCCCTAATTAGTTTTGCCACCTATTGGATGATTAGCACCCGTAAGCGTGACCCCTCAATATTAGGTTGTGTAGCTTTGAACATATGACTCTTCTAATTTTACTGAGAAATGTAACAAATTAGGTGTTACGTCGTGACTGCCCGACCCCCTCCCCTCCAAATGAAAACTTTTGCTATTGCTCCTTATGGAACTTGTATGAGATTTGTATCCCCTTCAAACAGAACTCTTTGAAATGAAGTAAAATTTTCTGAAGATATATTAGATTGTAGAATTTCTGAATTTCTGAAAATTGGACCTTTGAGCAATTGCCCCGGACCGTTATTCAAAAAAATCGGACTGCCCAGGTGAAAAGGTGGTAAACCTAGCCCCAATCATTCTTAGGTTGATTCAGGATGGACCGAGATGTAGGAGATTTCCGAATCGAAAATGCTTTGGGTATGTGTTAAAGAATCGAACGGCTGATAAATATCGAGGATTTAGTGTACTCCTGGGGTTCCCAAACTTTTTCGGTTCACGACGCCCCTACCGTATCAGGAATTTTTTCGCGGCGCCCAAAGTCAGAATAGGGTTTCATAACAATTGTTACGGTTAGATGATTAAGTTTAAAGACTAAATGATATCGAACAATTTATTAGAAAAGTTTTAAATAAAATACAGAATATCCAAAATTGATGTATACATTCTTTGAAGCGTTATAGCTCAGCATCGAAATGAGATAGAAATATGAGGTTTGTTGTGTATAATCCAGACGGCGCTGGGAAAGCATAGCAACTAGAGCACTATAATAAAAAATCCCTGAAAAAATCTCTAATAGCAACACGTTCACTGTTGTTCATTTGTTTATAAACCAAAATGGCGGCGAGACTTTCATTCGATGAACGTAAGTGGATACTGAAGTGTTATTGAAAAGTGGAGAATGTTGTTGAGGTTTGGTTTGGTTTGTTTGGTATTAACGTCCCTTTCAACTGCTATGGTCATTTCAGGACGGCGTTATAGGGGCCACAAATTTTGCCTCGCAAGGGTTCTTTAACGTGCAGCCGGCAAACGACTACACGGGCAGGAAGTACTTCTCTCCAACGGCTTTACTTCCCTTCCGAAGGAAGTACGTGATCTCAGGATTTCCCCCCTGAAAAAATCCTCATCGTCCTCGGCTGAACCCGCGTACTCGGGCATCAGAGGCGATCACGTCACCGCTGAGCCACCGAGGCCGATTTGTTGAGGTTCAGCGATGTTGGAGGGTTGAATTTGGTACTCATCGCCAACAAGGGTAACAATAACAAAACTCCGAGACAAACGTCAACACATTTAATGATAGATGGATATGACGAAGAGGAAGTGCTGCGGAGTTCCCGCCTCGATCTCCCGATTTAACCCCTCTCGACTTCTACTTTTGGGGAACTTTAAAGAACACGGTATATGTCACAAACTCACCAACACTAACGGAATTAAGATATCAGATTGTTCCATCAATGATATTCCTTTCAGTGTTGCCAATTAGCATTTTTAATGCTAGATCTAGCATTTTTTCTACACATTTAGCAGGGAAATTTCGAAACTAGCATTTAGCAGGTAAAATAGCATTTTTAAAGATGTATTTAGCATATTTTAGCATTAAAATTTATTTATCTGTAATAGTAAAGATTTTGTATTTTATTGGTTCAAACCAATATTTGATTCGATTCTTAGAAATATGAACAATCAATCAAACCGTAGCCGACGAGAAAGATAGGCCTGGGCACTCAAAAATCACCTGATCACAGTAGTCTGAGCAACAATCCAACCTTCATTGTTTCCAACAAACGAAAAAAATACTAATTGTTAAAATCGGAGATGGAGACAATGAAAGTTGGATTATTGCTCAGACTACTATCGTCAGGTAACTTTTGAGCGCCCAGGCCCGTGACCCCCCGAGAGACAAGGCCTGAGCGCGGAAACGTCATACATTGTTACATCATCCTTAGAATGGCTAATTTAAGACTTATTATTGGTAGAAATACGAATAACAATACCCTTCTAATGATGAACAACAATGTATGATGTTTTCGCGCTCAGGCCTTGTCTCTCGGTGGTCACGCCAGGCCTGTCTTTCACGTCAGCTATGCAATCAAACCGAGGCCGACGAGAGACAGGCCAGGGCACTCAAAAGTCACATGATCATCGGGGTCCGGCCAACAATTCATCCTTCATTGTCTCCATCTTGGATTTTAACAATCAATATTTTTTCGTTTGTTGGAAACAATGAAGGATGGATTGTTGCCCGGACCCCGATGATCATGTGATTTTTGAGTGCCCTGACCTGTCTCTCGTTGGCCTCGGAATCAAACAGAGCAACACCATTAGTAATGACTCATTACCCATCATCCCACCACCTGCATGTTTTGGTTTTCGATTTCGGTTTCGAAATCGGTTGCAGTCAAATAATGACCAGCCTGCATGATTAGAGAAACCTGTTGACACCTTTATGTCCTAACAAATCTAACAAAACGATTTCGATGACGTTAACATCAATTCCACCTTTGTTTTCGCCGGAGCTCTGGAATGTCCACCAAGCCACTCTCGACGACGAGGATCGAACGAATATTTCTTGCGAGAGTTGGCATTCTTCTTTTAATAATTTGGTGGGGCATGCACATCCAACCATTTGGAAGGAGATTGAAAATATACGCAAAGATCAGAGTTTAGTCGAAGCTTTTTTTTTGAATACATCTCGCGAATTGATCTTAACGTCATCGAAATCGTCTTGCTAGTCACCCCGACTACGCAATTGCAAAAGAGTGCAACCAAAATATGCATTTTGTGCTTCAATAGAGGATCAATAACATTTGTTTTCACCTGGACTATAAATCCTATCTGTTCTCTATCAGATTCATTACTTTTTATGGAAAAAGCCGAGGTGCCGATCGCGTACTTTCCTTTTATCGTTATTAATCACATTGTATTTATGTTATTTAATTTTTACACGCTAGTATTATTATTTAACTTAATAAAAATTTAATTTCCTGTATGTGATCTGTTTGTGTAATACTTTTATAGTTATTAATTACATTTTGAACATGAAGGATACTGAAGCAGAAGGACTACATTCTATCAGCAGTTAGTGGCTTTTGGCCGGACCCCTGTTAGATCTGACGAAATCAGCGAGATAGAGGAATTTCTATATGTAATAAAGAATAATTAATTGCAATAAATTTTTGTTAAAACTAGTATTTGGCAGTTTTTCCTTCTTATCTAGCATTATTTAGCATTTTTTTTAGCATTTTATTCACTTAAATCTAGCACAAAACTATGATTTTCATTTGGCAACATTGATTCCTTTAGATACAATCCAGTCGGTATGTCGCTCTGTTCGAGTCCGTGTTGGGAATGTACACTGGTAGAAGGTGGACATTTTGAACTTGTACGGGCTTAAGGAAGTTTAAGGGATAAAATACAACAAACTTTATATTTCTATCTCATTTCGTTGCTGAGTTATAACGTTTCAAAGAGTGCATACATCAATTTGGAACACCCTGTATATATTCGGCTGCAGGAGTATTCTGCGACGACAGGTTGGGAATCCCCTAGTGTAAACAGTCATTCAGTTTCTAAACGGTCATGGATTAGATTAAAAACTGTTAGAAAGATTCATTATCACTTTTTACTTCGAAGAGTGCATCGTTAAATTGCTTGTCTACTTGTCTACTAGTTATAGCTCCATTAGATTACGATGTCTGAAATTAAAATTAAACGTTTTTTAGGACATATTCTCCGAAAAAGGAACTCAAGCTAGGGTCAATGTGAACTGAATTATACAGGTACAATCTAGTTTTAAGAAAAATGTAAAATAGCCTTCAGGAAAGAAATTCGATATGGTGTCTGCAAAGATATAATTGTTCTATGTATTGTCATTACTATTATTGGAACTTTTATTATAAAAAAAATGAATAGAAACCTACTTTTATGTTTTGATGAATATAGATTACTATAAAGTATATTTTCATATCTAATTTTGTCATTTTCGAGGGTTTAGGACTAAGTCCCTTAATCAACGTATGGCTTCTCCATTGCCCAACTGAATGCAAATGGTAACTAAATTAAATTATATTTAATGGATTCAATTATATAATGTATATTTATATGCTTTCTTCCGTCTTCGATTAAAGCCCGCCTACGAATTTGAATGCTTTAAGAAATGACAATAAGGGTAAAATCACAAATGAAAACATTTTTTTTTATGCTCTAATAAACCTAGATATCTGTCAGCATCGGAAAATAGTCTGTAATTAAAGTCAGAAAAAGCAGAAAGCTGGAGGAGCTGATTTAAAAACGTGAAGGGAATTTCTCCAATGCCCACCTATAAAGTGGCGCGCTCTTTTAGCAGACCAAGGATATCGAAGGTACGGATGATGTAATGTTTTTTAATCAGCTACAGTCAGTTGAGGAGTTATGTTTAAAATATCGATATCCCCAACACTATTTGATACATCTATAATAAAAATAAATTGTGACAAAAAGCGATAATTATTATAGAACGATGCCGTATAGCTACTACATCCCATTTATTAATATCAATTTTAAATTTAAACGCTTGGTTTGCTTTCTTTTATTGGGAGTTTTAGCAAATGCTTTTAAATGCTTATGCTGTATGTTTATCCGGTCGTCCGCCGTTTGCCAAGAAAATGCACCATATAACTTGAAAACGGATTAACTTTTTCAAATTCTGTTTTCAGAAATATGACCATCAATGTCTTAGCTCGGCTGTATTAACTTTTCAGGATTTTTCGTGGACCCCTTCAAGTCGAATTCACGTGCTAAAACAGTGAGTGTAAAGAATACCAAGATAATGGCATGTCATATAACAATAGATTCGTCAAGAATGAATACACTGTTACTTTGTGTTCATACTACTTTTAAGCATTATTGAAATGGCACGCGCACGTGAAATCGCTTTGTCGAGGCTTAATAACTCACTCACTCAGTAATTGTACTGCGTTGAGCAATAAAATAGACGTCGATTTGGAAAGAATTAAATGAATTTCCATTGGTTATTAGTAACTTTAGCTACATTTTAAATTCTCGAATTTATTATTACTTCTCCGCCACAGCTAAAGCTCATTCTTGAAATGTTTACAAGATTTTATTAAGACTGATATACGGTACTGTAGATCAACTCTATAGGTAACTCTTAGGCTTTATTTAATTTGTAAGACAAACTTATTATTAAATATCGTAGCACATTTAAACTTTTTCAAAACGGAGTCTGTAAACAAAATTAGCACAAATTCTGATGCAAGTTAAACAGAGGAGGCTCCATTACGTGATGAATTAAATGCAAAATTAATTGTTACGCTGTAACGTTTGAGGCCGTGAAGTGACAATAGACCTTATTCAAAACTATTGGGATTGATAGTAAACGCAGACAATCACAGTGGTAAACAAAGTGGATTCACGCGTTTGTTTGCTGTTGCTCTTGAAATTTGATAATGACGGATGTACTTTGCCTTGTTGCAGGACCATAATGCGCACGTTTGGATTTCTTGTAAAGCTCGGCTGATACTATCAATCCCCTAATGCACCGGGGTTTGCATATGGCTTATTAGAGGTATCTTGACAATCAAAATATTATTAGGGATTGCTAATTGACATAGAAAGTTACGGAGCTAACGAATTTAATACCAGAATTTGATCACGTGAAATGTGTTATGTGAGTTAAGTGTTTAGCTTAAGACGAAGACTTTGTATTGTGATTTATTTGACTATTTGCTCAAGAGTCCATCTCATTATTCAGTCGTTATTTATCCCCATGATCTTCTGTACCTTATCGCTTATAAAGCAGATTGAGGTCATATATTATAGCATGGATTTGTTATCAAGAAATTCACTGGTTTCGTTTACTTCAGGGTTATAAAGGGCGAGGTCAAAATGGCAAACACCGAGTTGGGTCAACACCTCCTAAAGAGAAAGCCTGTGCACGGAAACGTCATACATTGTTACATCATCATAGTAGTGCATTGTTATCCGTATTTCTACCAATAATAAGCCCTGAATTTGCACTACTATGATGATGTAACAATGTATGACGATTTCCGTGCAGAGGCTTTCTCTTTAGAAGGTGTTGGTTGGGTTGATGAAGCAATGAGTATTGCTACGATTGTTAACGTATTGTTGATTATCGCAGCAACAATAATGGTTTTCTTCATTAACTCAAGTCGGTGTTGGCATTTTTTAGAATGCTCAAAGAAAAGGCTTTATACTCCTGAAGAAGGCCGAAACCGTTTGGTTTCTTCTAATTAATATATTATATACTAGTTGTTACCCGCGGCTTCGCCTGCCCGCGCCATCTGTTGAGGCGAATTACAAAGCAAAAGCAGATAACTTTAAATGAAAACCCCAGAAAGTGGGGAAGGGGGGGGGTCGTAGGGGGCTGATTTTTGGCGATAGAGGAGGTCCTTTATTGATAAGCCTGCCCTGAAAATTTCAAGTCGCTAGCTCAAACCGTCTAGGAGGAGATAGAATTACAGATAAATAAATAAATAAATACGAGCAAGAGTTTTAGTATATAGATTATAAGAACTCGATATTCTTTATTATAATTTATAAAGAGCTTACTAATTATAAATGAAGAATTTTATTGTATTTATTATCAAATTTTAGTTTCTTGTTAAATGTAGAACGTATAGATGGTCATTTGACACTTTCGTTGAAAAGCTTTTGGCGGTACTTATTGAAATTGTTCGTTTTGTGAGCCATTTTTACATGCTACATCATATCGGCTACTTGTATAGCGATGTTGATGATCAAAAGGAGCATTCACTTTCGAAAAGTGTTTTTATTAATTAAATACCGGACCAAAATTAAAATTTTCTTTTGATCGATACTGTAATTAAAAAACAAAGAAGGAGAAAAAATTGAAACCGAATTTTTCAGCAAGTTTAAATTTTGGGATATAAAAATTTCACATTGCAATTTATCATCTCAATCGTTTTCCCCAAACTTTATGCATTTCATTATGATATATCGCATTTTATCTTGGGAATATAATCATACATTAATAACAACAATAAAAATATACGAGGTACTTCCAGAAAGTGAATTCCGATTGGTAGTACTAAAAAAGAAAGTACACACCCGGAAAAAAAATTTCTTACCAAAAAAATTCCTACCTTGAATTATTTTTTTACACCATTTTGAAGGCATTTATCATAGCGGGGCACGAGTTTTTGTATCCTTCTTCATAAAAAGTTGCCGCCTGTGATGTCAACTACGTAATAACAGCTTCTTTTACCTCGTCATCGTTGTTGAACTTCTGGCCATAAAGAAACGAATTCAGGTGCAAAAAGAGATGAAAGTCGTCGCTAGGTAACAGCGGCCAGAAGTTCAACAACGATGACGAGGTAAAAGAATCTTGTATTTCTATAAAAATACTAAACATCTGTCCCATATTTGAAGTCAAGACGGATAGTCAGGATGTCTAACATGTAAATCTGTGATTTTTTTTTTAAATAATCTATTCTGTTTATTTAGCACTATTTATGATATAAAGATTGCGATTTATTTAAGAGCATCATTAACGTAAAATATAACAATATATATATATATATATATATATATATATTTTTTTTTTTTGCAGAGCACTCGAATGCTGTCAGCTAGTTCTCTTTCGATTAACAAGTGTCTTCCTTGGTTATAATCCCTTGAATCTCTCAGATGACATGACGGTGACGGAAGGATTAAATTCTAATAATAATAATAACACATCAAGAGAGCTCCAAAATGTTAATAGATAAACGCTTACAGCAGATCTGTCTCATGGATGAAGATAGATATGTTTATTAGTCGGGAAGAAAAGCATCTAAAAAAATGGAAGTTTATATTTCATTGGCAGTTTTCAAGTCCCTTGGGTGTTTATTCCCTTATGGTTGACAAATATTCCGCCATTTACAAGGACAGTTAGCTACTATTTAGAGTTTAAAAATCAATTATTTCAATTAGAGTTCAATGATTATGAAATTTATTCCAAGAGGCAAAATTTTAAATTGGAACTATCTTAAGATCTGTGTGAAGTTTTATAAAACGATACATTCTTTAAAACTCCGTAATGAAATCTATCTGTTGAATTCTTTTATAATAATCAAAATGGTTGAAAATAATAATTAAATCATACTATATCTTAACGGTCGAGTCCATTACATCTTCCAGCGTATTGGAAGAGAATGTTTAAAGGGGTGAAAATCATATAATTAGCAAGTCTCAGATTAAATCCCATTTATATTTACCCCTTGGGAAAAACAGTGGCCCTGTCTGTTTAGAAATGGATAAAAATATTCACCAGAATTACTAAAATAAACTATTTAACAGTAATATTTATATTTACAGAATTTAACAATAATTTTAAAGTGAAAATTAGTTTAGCTTATCTTTTGAAAACGGTTTACAGATATTTTAAAATTCCACTTAATCGTTGTTGCTCTACTATAATTTTTAAATGGCGATGCTATAAAACCATAAATTTTTACATAAAATTCATAAGGACGTCTAAATCAAGTGTTCTCAGAAGAAAGTTTTTCGTGGCCACAATACAATCGCTGAAGTTGACTCGTGGCAGCCACCTACATATTTTTTTGCAGTAAATTATATTGCGATAACCAAACTTGAACGAGTATCTATTTGTCTTGCGACCTCAATTACAGTAAGTGCAGAAATCTAAAATGTTTTTATGGTCTAACCTATGATGGATTAATTTAATACACTACTAGGCAGAGAAAGTGATACCATGTATAAAAACATGGAAACTTTATAAAAACTATTTTTGCATGCAAAATATATTGTAAATAAGTTATGATCTACAAATCAGGTATCCACACTTGAGCAATGGGTGTGAACTTCCAATGAGGAAATCTCAACTTTACGAGGCTGTCAATTACTCTTTCAAAGAACTGTATGATTTGGTGAGAATTTTAATGTTCGAGAGCAATGATTAATTCGATGTTTGGCCTAGATTAAATGTATTTCATTTAATTTTCGAAATATGCGATACAAATCAATTTGATGGTGATTGGGTAAACTTTTTTATTCCGTCTAAGGGATAGTATCTATCACTTTTAGGTGAATTGAGTGAATATAGGAGTCAACAATATTAATAAAAATAATCTTTAATAAATTTTAAAATTCACTTCGTCTCGAATGATCAAGTAAATATTAAATAACGAAACACGTTAATATACAGGGTGACCAAAATGAACATTTTCTTTTAATACAATTCGGGGTCGCAAGTACATTGTTCAGGAGCTATCACGTTTTATGTGCAAGACACTTTGTTAATGACAATAATACGGTTTCGTGTACATGTGTTCCTCTGGTTTAGACGCCAACCAAAAGAGACAACAAAAGCTGTAAATATTGCGTACAATAACGACGCCAGTTCAAAGCAAATGTTCGAAGTGACGGCCACCAGTAGTGCGACATAGCGGACACCGCCGCGTAAGGATTCTCACACCCGGTAAAACATGTCTGGGGTATCTTGAATGGCACTATCAGCAATAGCAATTCGTGCTACAAGATCATCCGCTGTGTCCACAGCTGTTTCATACATTAG
Organism: Rhysida immarginata; assembly: GCA_023313115.1. NCBI lineage: Eukaryota > Metazoa > Arthropoda > Chilopoda > Scolopendromorpha > Scolopendridae > Rhysida > Rhysida immarginata. Next base: position 1,570,414 of record JAHWFO010042181.1, on the reverse strand, counting down.
GCTCTGAAGATGGCCTCATACAAAGAGATCAAGTGGCTCGAGGTCAGGTGATCGAGCTGACAAGGCTACAGGCCCACCTCGGCCAATCCATCTTCCTGGGTAGGCGGTATTTAGAGTGTCGCGCACTGTCCGAGCGAAGTGTGTCGGAGATCCATCATGCATGTACCACATGTTTTGTCGAACATCCAGGGGGATGTTATCGAATAGCTCGGGGAGAGTTTCCTGCAAAAACCGATTGTAATTCTCGCCTGTCTTGTACGGGCCCAGTAGATGATTTTCAATGACACCAGCCCACACGTTCACACTGAAGCGATGCTGATACCCGTGAGCTCGTGTTGCATGAGGATTAATGGCTACCCAGATATGATGTGGGTGTTGTACACACCCTCACGAGCAAAGGATCAGTCAGGATCACGAGCATCCTGCTGCAGGAACCATGTGGCAAAAGCAACACGAGCGGAAAAATCTGTACAACACAAAGCTTGCACCTTTTGACACCGGAAAGGTGCAACAGCCTTCCACGGACAATCTTTCACACAGTCGGGTGACTAGTTCCAGTAACAGCGGCAACTGCTCGAGTGCTCGTCGATGGCTTGGCTTCAAAACGCTGCAACACACCTTCCTCCAAGTCGTCTGTACGAACATGTGGAGGTCGGCCTGATGTAGGCTTACGAATGTCCACAGTCCCTGTGTCTCGGATTCGCTGATGAAGGCGGGCGAACATACCTCTTCCTGGAATCCTGTGATTTGGAAAGCGCTCTTGATAGAATATTTGCGCAACACTATCCCTTCCACGTGCTTCTCCGTAAATCATATGCATGTCCGCAAGTTCTGTCCAACTGTAATGTTCCATTTTCCGCTGATGATTAGCAGCGATCTCAGTGCAGTAACTGTAGCAATGCACGTGCAATAAATAGAGGAATCGTCCGCAGGAACGTGATAATTCAAGCAAAAACATAAAACGTGATAGCTCCTGAACAATGTAGTACTTGCGACCCCACAATGTATTAAAAGAAAATGTTCATTCTGGTCACCTCTGTCATTACAGTTATACACACTTTTTCAGAATCACCCTGTATACAATTACATAGATTTCAGCCAGGATCGCAATCTTTTCTTATGGCACAGTCGTCGTTGGACGTCAGTCGTAAGTGATCGAGATTCCGGTTATAGTCTCTGACTGATGGGATGATGATCTGGAGACGAATTTCCAGAATAAAATGGGGGGCAGAAAAATGATAGAACTATTAACGATAACAAAATCTTTTATACTTCACTACTAAAATAGATGAAACCATTTTGCCAACAAAGTTGGGAAACCCCCCACAAACGTTATTTTCTCTTTGATAAATGCCACTTAAAGGCGCTGGCAAAAGAGAATCTAGTTCTTTAAATTGATAGCAGTGCTGATGTCTTCTTCCTTCGTTTGGGGACTGTTAAGATCCGTTGGAGCGGGATGATTTCTCCTCTACTCTTGCTTATCCATCGAGGTCATGCTTTGTCAATAGACTCGTTGCAGCCTATTGTTGAAGTGCCAGGATTTTAAAAAATTAGAGAATTTTTAAAAAAAGTTTCCCTACCTATCCCCTACCTATTGAGTGCTATAAAGCGAACTCTTCCATTTCACCTTACAGTGTGAGAACTCTACTTCTGTCGATTGCTGATGCTCCATAAACTGCACTTAAACGTTTGTGAATGTTTCCAACCGTTTCTTGCTCCGCAGTGAGAAATTCAATGACGACACGCTGCTTGTAACGTACATCACTTACAGACGCCATGTTATTCCATTGTTGCACGTACGCTATCTGTCGGAAGAAACGGAAACTGTGCGCGCGCACTCCGAAAAAACTTCAAAGAATGCATATCTCAAGTTTCGCATTCGTATCATTGTTGGGACGGAGAAAAAATTGTGGTGCATTACTTTCTGGTCTACCCTCGTAATATTCACTTGTCACTTTACCATCTTGATTCCGAGTTTATTGATGGAAATAATATCGAAAGTCCAAAAATTTTCCCATGTCAAAATTGTTAAGTGACTCTTTATTTGACGGTGAAAATTGAAGCTGGATTTCTTAATTTCCTTCCGCTCAGAATTTCTGGAGTTTTACTAGGGAATTTCCTTCTGACCATCTTCTATCGAATTCTTATTTTTATCAGAATTTCCTTTCCATGTGGACTGGAAACTTTTTCGCCTTTTTCTACCTTCTGAAAAGAAAGGCATTCATTGGCCCTACATTCTTTCTTCTCTAGTTTGCCTAGCGAATAGTTGCGGGGATCGGGAGTGGAGCAAATGGGTTTGTTTTTATTTTATGGGGATCGGTACATATAGTCAACAAGTTAATAAGATGATGAACAATATCTTTGGAAATCTCTTAGATCCAAACACATTTTTATGTCGTGGCATTTTAACATCAAAGAATCAAGATGTTGACGAAATATATGCTTGAATGCTTACTGGGTGAAGAAATGGTTTACATAGCATCGGTTTTGTTTTTTTTATTTTATTTTGTTTTATTTTATTTTATTTTTATTTATTTATTTATTTGGATCCAATACGTCCATCCAGGGCCTGTATGGTCAGAGGCCGACGAATTGGGTCTCTGGATGGACCTGGAATGACGACTGCTGTATGATGGTCACAGCACCGGGGGGGGGGGTGAAGATTGTCTGCCATTGATGGTCGCCCATCCAGTGACTAGCCGTGCCTGATGTTGCTTAACTTCACAGAAGTATGTCTAGTGAAAGCCCACCAGGCTGCGGCCTCCCCCAAGTGGAATTCTGTGGCTATAAATGACAACTATCCAGTGGAATTCTTAAATCGACAGAACTTTCTTGATTTTCCGCCACATTTCTTAAGCTTAAGTCTATTGGGCTGCTCAATTGTACTCGCATATTACAGGTGTAGGAATATGAGCATGAAAAGAGGCAAGTATTATTTAGTCTGGCAAACATTTGAATGCCACGTTTTTATTCCAAACTAATGATCCGATAAGCGTTTACTAATACGAGTCATAATGCACTTAATAACGCACTAAACAAATTGTTTATTTATGGAGAAGTTAATTCGCCCTATCCAGATTTAATAAGACGTTGGTGGATTTGTTGCACCTTAACATCTTCTCTTGCATATATTTAATTTCAAAAATTTTTCATATTTCATCTAACTTTTTACATTTTGCTTACATTTTGTTATTTTTACAACATTCCTCCTATCACATTACAATAATACTCTGAGTTAGACTTAATCGTGTTAAATTGATTTAGTAATAAGTAGATTTACAAGGTTTTAAAAAATTAATAATAAATTTACATAAATGTGTTTGTTATTAAAATAACATTAATTTTTGATCAGTTATGTACATTTAAGTTTAAAGCGTACTAGCAAACTAAAATTTTAATTATGAAATTGGGAAATACACATCTACAGATTTTCGCGGCAGATTTGGCGAGAAAATTAAGTGGGGATGCAGGAATTTTTAATAGACCAAATTCTTATCTTCAAAGTAAAACTATGAAATTTGATGCAGTTAAAATGGTACGTCTTGCATTGCATTCTATCGTTATATATGATGTTGACCGGTGTTGAGGAAGACTATTAAAATTTTCACGGATCAATAATGGTGTAGTTGCTTTTCAGTTGATTACGTTTCATCGATCTTTGCGACGATTTTCAAAATGTTTCAATTGGTTTACTTTTCTCGTTGCAAAGCCGATAGAAATGAAGAACTGCAGCCAATTTGACCAGCGTCCTTTTCAGCTGTGTGTGTTTCTGTCAGTCTTTCAGTGATGAAAACAAGCAATAAACTTTTCTGTCGTTTACCTGAGATAATCAAGTTCCACGACACCCAGTAGCACTGAGAAATCAATAGAAGAGCCACCAGTTGCGCCTTTCGATCCAACGCCCTACGGCTCCGTCTCTCTCTCCCGGGTTCGCTTAAAGTAAATCAAAGCTACGTTATGGAAAGAAAATCCTATAGAGCGCGTGCGTTGACAACCCGCTCAGAAAAAAGAAAGAAAAAATAAATGTTAGAACAGCTCTTTTTATCTTCTCTTGATTTTATTTCATGTTTCTTTTTTTCATCTCTGTCCGTTAATGCGTCATTACAGCACCTAAGAAGACCAAGTAAAATCGTTTAGAAGCTTATAGTTTGTCGTCACCGTTTTGAAAAATACCAAGCCATCATTTAATCGAGTCACAAGAATGAATGCTTTAATTACGTAAGAAATAATAGATTTTTTCGTTCATTAGGAATTACTGGTATCAATTTTTTTTTAGGTATGCGAAGCAAAATGTTTTATCTACAAAACTGTAACAATTTACCAGCTGGAATTCTGGTAAACCAAACTGGAGACATCTTACACGGGCCAAAGCTGCTCTTTATTTTAAATCCATATTATGGGTCTTGTGTTGCTGTTAAGTATGTATAAAGAAGGATAAGATATTTCTATAAAATTTTATAGAAAAATTAATCGAAACAAATATAAAGGATAAATAAAAGAGGTCATTTTATATTCATTTGAAAATTTAACTTTGTCACATTCACATATGACACACTTAGAATACCTAACCAGTGTGACCAGGTTTTTAAACTCGAAATTACTACGGCACAAGGCCTCTCATTACTACATATTACTACGTTAAGTGTTCCAAAATACTACCTTATTACTACAGTAAGGGCAGGGCCGGATTTTCCATTAGCCTAACTAGAATTCAGCCTAGGGCCTCAAGATCAAGAGGGGCCTACATTCAAATTGTTAGCATTAAAGATGGGAGGTGAAAGGGCCTCATAAGTGGAATAGCCTCGGGGCCTCTTTTCATCTAAATACAGCCCTGAGTAAGGGGACTTTTTACTAATTATTAGGCTAATTATAGATCAGTGCTATACAACGCAAGGCAAGTAGTTAACTTTAAACGAGTCGACAGTGAGAGGGAGTTTAAAGGAGGGCGGCATACTTCAACACCAACTACCAGCACAAAAGCTGTGGCCTACCAGCGAATGCGGAGTGCGGAAGGAGCGATGCGGCAAACTACTGGGCTCAGCCCAGGGACTGCTGTCAGGCGTCTGGCGAAAGTGATGTGAGACTGAACGTGAAATCAACTGCATCCACTTCATCCACTCACGCAAGCATGAGTCATCACTTAACTTATCAATCAATACCATCCGAAGAGTCAAGGTGGTGTTGCATGTTGGACTGATGACCAATTAGTGCTCATGTTTTAGGATATTACCATAATCTAAGGAAGTAATGTCCTAAAACTTCCTTAGACTATGATATTACTACACTTATTACTACGGAGATTCAAATATTACTACATATTATTACTTTTTCCAAATTACTACGGTCATTACTACGGCTGGGATTTTAGGCCATTTATTACTACGGTATTACTAATTAAGGCAAAACCCGAAATGTAAAATATTGCCGACTCTGCAAAAATGTTTGCGTATTCCTGGGATACGCTAGGCAAACTGAAAACTTAAATATCAAACTTGTTATTTAAAAATGGAGATGACGTTTTCTACATGTTCATCATGTGAACGAATGACGTTAATTTTAAAATTATCTGGTCACCGTGGCTTCGCCCAGAGTTCTTTATTTTGCTTTCTTGTAATGTTTATTTTCGTTTCGTAATTCCGTTTTCCTGAAAAAAAATTTTTATGTTCTTGTTGAATTTTAATGTTTGAAGTTACTCATGCTTTAGAAATTACACTATCCTTCTTAATCTATATTTTATTAATTTCCAAATTACTTACAATTGCTATTTATTAAAGTACAATAATGTTTGTAATTACTATATGGGCTTATCTTTGCAATAAGATGTCATTCTTCTCAGGTCTTCAGATAAACAATATTTTTAGTGCATATAAGATTAAATTTTTAGACGTTTCCACACAGGAGCAAGCAACATACACCTGATCATGTGAAAAGCATGGATGTTCTAATACCAGGTACCGCGAATGACCGCCATGATTTTTGTTTATAGTCTTGCGAATACCGGTCGGACCGGGAATTGCAGTTTGCTTAAAATCGAAGTGTATATTGCTCGGTATGCGTAGAATACGTGGAATAAAAACAATTTTCCCCGCACTTCCTGTGAGAATCGTCGCTACTATGACGTTCAGTAGAAAAGTTCTCACACAGAATCTACTTCCGTTGCTACATTATAAATCATTTTTGAGAAATTCATTATAAAATTATTCAAACGAAACCGACAACTGTTAAACAAATTTATTCATAACGAAATTCCCGTTACATCGATCTTAAATATCATTGAAGAGATCGCGGATATCCGTTGTGAAGAATAATGCACAAGCTGTTGTACAAATCAGTCGGCCACAGCTTGATTCACTTTGTTTGCCATCCGATCTTCGACTTTAAAGGTGTGTTTTTTTTTAAGGAGACATCTGAATTATTGCGCAGAAACTACTGAGTAAGACAACAACACTTACCGCTCTTTAATCATCATTTGTAAATGTTTCCATACAGGGCAACATCTGTCTGTTTTGCCAATATCATTAGAGCAAAACCAAAAATATTATAAGTGGCATTTTCACTTTTTGATTTTCATTTCTTTTCATGAACACCATTTCCGCAATGAAAATATTAACTGATCAGCCTTCCCTAATTTCAAAAGTTAAGAGTGATTATTAGACTATTATATTTAAAATAATTCATATAATCCATCTCCGTTGTTTAAAAAATGGTTAACCGCTTTTCTGTATGTTAAATTAAATTTTAATAGCGACTTTTTTAATAATAACAGTTTGTCGAAACGTGCTGATCTATTAAAATCAATGTCATTTTACGTAGTTTGTTTCTTTTAATAAATAAAAATTAAATTATTTTACACCTTTACTGATTTAAAACTGTTGACCACAACACTTTCGATTTCACTATTCATGCATTTGTCAGAAGAAAAAAAAATTGTTATAAAGTGCCTTCACAAGTCAAAACGAATATTATTACTTAATCTTAAAATGTCATGCATTATGCTATATAATGAATCTGCAAATCGACTGAGGGAATAATCCACGAGTACAGAAAGTTTGTTTCAGCCAACTGTGAACAATAGACATAGTGCTTTTAGTTCAATTTGTACTATGAAGCCACCACCGATTGTGCTCTGCGTGTTTTTGCTGAGCTTGTACGATTGCTCTGCATCTCGATTCTACTGAAGAAAGGTCCTTCGAAGCACATCCTGATTGATTTGTCCCACTACTCCATAGGTTTTCTAATCTTTGAGATTGCCTATTTCCAACCGCCTGTTTTAGAAGATCGAACCCATGAAAATCCATCGGATGGCATCAGGTGATTTTACGGGACTGTCAAAAAATGATATTATAAACAATAAATATAATCATAATAACAAATTGTCTCTGTGGGATGACAAATGCTCATGATCATGCATTGTATTTCAAAAAGTCAGTAGAAAAGTTTCTGAAACAATTTTCTTTCTGATCTGTTAGAGTTTATAAATGCAGGATTAATTGAAAACTTTCGGATATACTCAAAAAAGTCAATTATTTTTTTCTCCTCAAAATAATTCTATGAGTATGTAGTCAAGGTAAGGACATGCTATTGCGGGATACCCTGCATAGGAACATATTGTCATTTTGTCTATGCCAGTGAGCTTCATAAAAATCTGGAGAAATTAATTCGTCATTCGTTTCCTATTTATGGAACATCCTGTATATTATAAAGACTTATGAGCGGCTTAAAATTGCAAACAAATGACTGACATTGTTAAAATACGTAGTAGTAGTAGTAATAAAGAGAGACTAATGAAATGCTTCCAAAAGGGCGTAATATTATATCGGAGTCAGAAGATGAGCGATCAAGTTGCACAGAGGATACGTGGAAGTAAATCTTTCCTAAAACTATAAAGTTGCCTGTTACTTATTTACATTAAATTTATTGAATAATTAACGAAATATATGGAGAAAGAGTTATAGCACAGTGTATTTAAACAGGCTAGTTTAAAGAAAAAGGAAAACTAAGAAGGGAAAGTGAATGCGATGAAGCTTATCTCAATTTAATTATCCTATAATTCTTGAAAAACGCTTAGTTCATATACAATTTTAAACATATACATTTTCCTAAGACCGTTAAAACTTTTAAAAACCTAAGTTTTGATTGCTGAAAAACTTTTAAAAACCCCAGAAAAAAATCGGCTTGTTTAAAATGCGAATTACAATTAGGGAGAGGTAAAGGGAGAAAACTAAAAACTATACAACAATTATATAATGCTTTATTTTCACAAATGGATAATTGAACAAAAATTTGCTGCTTCTGCTTTTAATGAAAATAAAATTACATTTTAATTTTATTTTGAAGTACACAAAATATAGAATCTTATATTACAAACATTTGAAATGTGTAATATTTAATGCTAGGATCTCTAGTAATGTTACACACAAAATAAGTTAGATTTTTTTAAATTTTCCTTTTTTGTTTGTTTTCGTTTTATTTTATTCTCAATGTTAAGGTATTAGTTGCTCAGTCGTAATTTTATTAATATTTATCTTGATAATTATTCCCTGCTAATATTTACCGCTTTCATTTTCGCTAGCTCTTAAACGCTACTTTGTTCGATGGCATTTTGATATTCACTCTGCGAAGCTTCTGCCAGATTATCCATGAGGACCGGAGCCATCCGTTTTCCCAAGAACTCCGAACCGAGTCGCTTTCTCTTCCCAAGAAACTCAGAACCTAACCGTTTTCTCTTGCCCAGAAATTCCGAACCCATCCGTTTCTCTGCATAACTATACGAGGAATTGGCCTCGTCTTCATCGGAGAAACTGTCCGGTCGGTCACCGATGACTGATGGATCGTCCCGCTTGCCAATAAATTCCGAACCAATTCGTTTTGAGCCTCGGTCCATCATGAGCTTCTGATTGTGAGACGCCTGCAGCCAAAAGTACATAATGCGGCGCAACGCTTCTTCCCGCGCTGACTTGGCTGGCGAACGCTTCCCAACGTCATCTTTAAAGAGAAAGGAAATACAACATTACATTTGAGAATCGAATAAGTAAATATGCTTAAAAATAAACGGCGAAAGTATTGGTGTATCCTAAGAATTTTATGAGATATTAACGTAAAATTTCAGATATCTTCATTGTTAATCGCAATGCATTAATAATTCTAATACGGTCTGTTCAAATTATAAGATTTTCGTATTGCTTTTTCAGAATATTACAAGGAAAAGACGTCATATTTGCTTCTTATTTTCACATAATCTCTTGGACTTGATATCTCTCTGGTGTCAAATTTCCTATCGGCAAGCGTTATCTTAGAGTATAAAAATTCTTCCGTGTGTAATCTAAGTTGTAACAGGCAACTACAGTGGGTTGCCAAATTATAAGGGCAGCCTATTAGGATAGTCACATTTTTTTACGATTTTGTAGATCGGGGCCACTTATTAGTAACTTCAAATGGTTCGAGATTTGCAGGTTCTTTTTATTACATCTTTACAAAATTTACTATCGAGTTAAGTGACAAATGATAATTTTGGGACCGATTTTGAACTCGACAAATATATATTTTGGTTCCTGTGGAAGTAGCTCATAGAAAATCTTATAAAATATGACCCACTGTCCCGTAATAAAATAAAATGCAAAAAATTGCATTGCAAGTATGTCAAGAGTCATTGAAGCCATCCGTAACCGCCAGAGAGTCTGTGATAAAATGTTGATGATTTACAACCCTGTTTAGTATTGCAGTCTTTACATTTTAATAAAGAATTATAGCTTTTATCACTACATTTTAAAAGATTATTGTTCAGTCTACTTCACAATTTAATAGAGCACTAATGAGCAATACTAGCCGAACGCTGTGGGAGCAGCCACTCAAACAATTTTTAGAACCCCATTGCACCCCGGAGCATAAGGGAGCAGCCAGCCGAGTTTGCCTGAGCGTGTATTTGCGAAAAGATACGATCCCCGCACTAAACATTGAGAACATCCAACACGAAATAAAATGGGGTAAACACGCACGATGTCGATCAAAGTATGCCTCATATACCTTGTGCAACTTAGGTTGGAAATTTTCTTGGCGGAGTTACTGCCTTTGAAGATACAATTCCGTTCAAGTCACACTGACTTTTAAAACAAGGCACACAAAACCTCAGGTCAGTTTATGATAAGTACCTTGATGTATTTGGTTATTATGTTGAAAGTGAATTAAGGGCAAATTGAATTTGATAACAATAAACAAAATGTTTGGGGAGGCCGTGGCCTGGTGGGCTTTCACTGAATACACAACACTGTGCACTGCTGCTCCACGGGTCGCGGCTTATCAATGGCTGGGCGTCTTTCAGTGCCGTGCGATCCCCCCCCCCCCCCCCCCAGGCTACTGCGACTATCATACAGCAGTCGTCAAATCTAGATCCATCCAGGGACCCAACTCGTCGGCTTCTGACCAAACCGGCCCTGGATGGACGTATTGGATCCCATTAATATAAAAAATAAAAATAAATAATAAAAAAATTTTAAAAAATAAAAAATTCGAAATTACTTAACAGGGGATAGTGTTTAAAAAAATAAGGAGTAGTTTGTTAAGTATTTAATTTTCGTACACAATGTTACTACAAAAGAAGATGAATACGGAAGCTCAGCTCTTTCGACTCTCCACAATCCAGGCAATGTCTAATGGGCGATTGCAAGAGAGTTAAATAACAAGGCAAGCCAATAGATCATTTGACCATCAATCCGTGAGCACCCACATGCCAAATACGTAAAGATAAAAGTAAACCATAGTTAAAACAACAGCATGAAGCTGAACGATTTCAATGGGCTAAAGAACACATGTCGTGAACAGAACAGTGGAAGTTTGTAGAAGAGGTTCCACTTAGATGGCCCTGTCAGTAATTGGTGCATCTGACATCCACTCTGCGTGCTACTTCTACATCGATCTGCTTGGGGACCACTTGCACTCCTTCATGAACTATTTTTACCCCGCGGGCGACAGCATCTTCCAGCAAGATAATGCTCCTTCACACACCGCCCTTGTATAGCTACTACTGCTATGATCTGAGATGGGAAGAAAAGGAACGATTCTTGATGGTCTGGGGGACATTTTTGTAAGCTGGAAAAACCGATTTGATACGAATAAATGGCAACATGAACTCGAACAGTATCAGGGATGTTGTATGATCATTTAATTACAGGACATGATTTGGCGTTCCAACAGGACAATGCCTCATGTCATGTGTCAAAGTCAACAACAGAGGGGTTCAAAATGGAGAAAATCAATATCATGCTATGGCCATCACCCAGGCCTGACTTAAACCCTATGGAAAACTATGGGGGTTGCTAACGAAACGGGTTTATGCAAATAATAGATAATTATGTAATGAACTAGAGGTAGTAATTATGGACGAATGGGATAACTTAAGCCAACTTTGTTTTAAAGATTGGTGGACTTTATGCCGAACTTTACTAAGGATTATAAACTGTGCATTAGTATAACTGGCCTTGTATTTTCTTTGCAAGCAGTTGTTTGTAAACGCATGCTACTGTATCCATTGTTTGCATTTAATTTGGGCTTATCGTGTATAAATCAATCCGAGTAAAGAATAAATTTTTCAATTCCAAAATATAGTATGGTCTTAAAAAAACTTTACGCCCCTTTTTGTATATAAAGTTAATTTAAATTTTAAATACGACTTAAATTCAATTTTAAATCGTGTCTGGACGATTTTCGTACATTGTTTTGCGTACCCAGTGAATCGATTAATGCTGAAAAGCTCTCAAGAAATGAACATGAGACGATAAACGTTCAATAAATTTTTATAAAACACCACATGAAATGTAATTTTGAGTTAGGAATTTATGTAGTGCTACTGCTCTGGCACTATGTAGATATAGTCTGCCTCGACATTCGTGTTACGCTAATAATTGTTCTGCTTCTGTATGCTACCATAAAGCAGGTTGTATTGCTTAGTAAATTGGAAACGCTTTGTATTTTAACGTGAACGTTGAGCAATAAAATAGACGTAAATGCGGAAGGAATTAAATGAATTCCCATTGTTTATTAGGAGCTTTAGCTAAAATTTAAATTCTCAAATTTAAAATTACGTCTGCGTCACAACTGAAGCTCTATCTTGGAAAGTTTACAAGTTCAAACAATTTATAGATTGTTGCTTTTGGCCCACACAATTTGAAGTTCATTTATCTAAAGCGATCTTAGAAAGCTCTGGATGAAAGCCTTTTATTGAAAAACAGCAAACGGAAATAAAAATTAAGAATCCTTACAAGGAAGTTCTCCAATATTGAACCCTCTTCCCGCTCCATAACAATAGACAGAATAAGCTGTTTTTCGTGGGAAGGGGAAGAAAAACTAGAGAAATCGCATTCAATTAGGCATTTAAGTGAAATTTAAAAATAAAAAGACGACGGGAAATTAATCGCTTACAATGGCCAAGGAACAGAGGAGAAGTACGTTTCTATTGTTGTTGCCATGGTAATCATGTAAGTCTTCTTAATCAATCAAAATGTTTTCGATAATATTTTTTTAGAGATTATTTTTCACGTCAAGGAATGTTATTTATCAATCAGAAGCCACAAAACTTGGATATGAAAAGCACAATGATTAAAAGATATGCTGACTATGAAACCTTAAGCAAAACCAGCAAACAATGGGATCAAAAATAACGCAAGATAATTCAAAAGAGAGGTCATCATAGACATAAAAAGGATTTCAGTTATTTCTTCTTAATTACACATGATTTTGTAACTATTATAAAATGTGTTACTTAATTGCCATGCTGGCCAAAGTAAAGGATAAACACTAACATCCATGCTCTCAGCGGAATTTGAACTTGACTCGCTACTCTCGAGAGTGACAAGATTTTTGTCTGTATACTGCAGTGTGTTTCAATGCATCAAAGTCTAATCTTGAAATAGAGAATTTATCTAAAACAGTCATTCTCATTCGTAAACGAGTATACAGATACGAGAAAACAGAAAAATTATCGTGTTTCTTTCGATTGTTTTTTAATTCTTCTTGAATTTAACAAAAAAAATATTCATAGGGATGATTCTCTAAGTCATTCGTGTAGATCGTTTTTCAATATACCCAAACTCTGAACTATGAAATATCGACGTGTCGTTAAGAAAGAACCATTGCTGTTTATACATGTTCAATATAATATAATAGGCTGATTAACACTGTGCACTTCTTGCTGCCAGAAAAATTGTTACCAAAATTTACCGAAAAAAGTATCTTAAAGATGAGATAAAAGTACAAAAGAAACTAAAAATACTGCCACTCTATTTTAAAAACAAACAATAAAATTTTGCAATATTTGCAGAAGGTTATCTTAAGGCAAATATTTGAGAATATCGATTATTGCAATAATCTGATTCTTTCAGGCTGCTTAGATAAAAAAAAAATCACAAAAACCTCAGCTAAGGATCACTCTTGGAATGCTCTAACTAAAGAAGTCTCGAAAAATAAAACGATTGTTAAGTTAGGTTGATATGTAAAGATGAATTGGCATAAAGACCGAACAAGATAGTACAAATTCCAACTCCCATCTCATATTTCTCGTCCTCGCGGAATTGATAGCGAACAAGAGATTTTATGCAGGTATTCTTTTTGAAAACGATCAAAAGTAAAAAACCAAACTAACTACTCACCCGAGTTTATTAGCAAGAAATCCTGAATTCTCTCTGTGATTTAGAAAGAGTTAGTTCATGTCTCAACGTCTCAGTAATCTTAATAATAATCCTATTATCATTATATTCATTATATTATCCATTATTTTAGTGGATAACAAGTATTCGGGGCGTTCTTCTTCGTGGAGTCAACTATCCACTAAAACAATTATCTTGACATGCTTCTAAGCTTTCTTGTGCCGAAATTAGAAGACAGTGACATCGACAGGTTCATTCTCCAACAAAACAGAGCCCCGCCGTATTGCGCTCTTGAGATATGTGACTTTTTGAGCCCCGCCGTCAGGTCCGTGCCCAGAATTTTTTTCAGGGGATGGGGCTGGTCCAATCCTGCTTGTGGAGGGGGGGTTCCCTATAAAACATTTTTAGCTGACATGGTGACCATTTTCGCCCCCCCCCCCCCCCAGGGTACGGCCCTGCCCGCCGTATTGCGAATATGTGGCCACTAATGGCCACTAATTTCACCTGATATCATCCATGCCACTAATTTCACCTGATATCATCCCATCCGAATTTTTTTGTGTGGAGATACATAAAGGACGTAGGGTATGCTTAACGCCTAACCGATCTGTAAATCTAGAAGAGAAAGATCGTACGAGGTGAAGTCAGTAAGAAAGTTACAAAAGGATATAGAAATGAAACAAATAAGAGTATTGACTTGAAGGCTCCTTTTATTTCTTCGCATAATCTCCCTGTACAATGAAGTACTTGTCCCATCGTTTCATAAGCACCTCAAATCCAGCAGCATAAAATTCTTTGGACTGCTGTCTGAATCAGGCGGTGACATTTGCACAGCTTCATCACCGGGAAAGCGATGTTCACAGTCTTCCGAGATCAGTAGGGCATATTGTTTATGACGAGAGTAAGCTGTAAATGCCGACTCCTACTGAACATCCTCATAAAACTGTGTAGAGTCATTCGACGGAAGGGACCAGAACTCTTCATCAAAGGCGTGTTGTTATTGCATGATAACGGGTGTCCTCATAGCGCGTACTCATGTTGCAAGCAAGACAACTGAGATGCTGCGAAAGCTCAACTGGGAAGTTTTCGAGCATCCTCCGTATGGGTCTACGACAATTGGGTGGATGACAATTGGGTGGACGACAATTGGGTGGACGACAATTGGGTGAACGACAATTGGGTGGACGCGACAATTGGGTGAACGTCAATTCGGTGGACGCGACAATTCGGTGAACGACGATTCGGTGGACGACGATTCGGTGGACGACGATTTGGTGAACGTCAATTTGGTGGACGACAATTGGGTGGACGCGACAATTGGGTGGACGTCAATTGGGTGGACGC
>JAHWFO010042181.1:1497928-1555033 GCA_023313115.1 Rhysida immarginata | reverse complement strand
TTTTATGCGATTTTATCATATTTCAAAATGGGAAAAGGAGATCATCAGGATTAGCAAGATAGCGTTATAATTAAGACAGCATAGATTGTAAAAAATAAATTATTACTAATAATCAATGATCAAGGTATTTGAAAAGATGAACTCAAGCGCATAAACTAACAAATGCATAGAGGCTACCGAGTAAAGGCCAATCAAGATGTTCCATAGTGCGCTTACGTTAACCGCAAGACATTGACAGATACTTCTGACTCAGAAATGGGTAACTAGAGATCAGGGCTCAGATCTGTTTCCATTTCATTTGAGAATATATATGTTATATTTCATAAGCTGGAACTATATTGGACAGATACAGGCTCATTGCAGTGTTTTTTGGAATGGGTGACAGAGGCAACTCTCGCCCTTTTCGAAAACACTTAGTACATGATGACTTTATTGTATACACGAATTTCTCCATATAGTAAACGTACGTATTTCGCGCGAATCGTTTTTCTTCTGGGAATAATTCGAAGAACATGTGTAGATCTTTTGAATTATTCTTCTAGTAATCAAATTTTACCAACTATTTGGCCCTGTATTAAATTGTCATTGTCGTAGGGTTTCCTTCTCCATAACATGCTGCACTTACTATTGTCCTTTTCACGGGACTTAGAGCCGACACGGTGGCCGAGAGCGTCGGGGAAGTACTCGAATTCGTAGGGTCGCGGGTTCGAATCCCGCCGTGGGATTGGATGCTTGTGTTTGTCCCCGGAATGCAATCCGCTTTCAGAGACATAATTTAGCGAGTTGGAACAAAATATTTGCGGACATCTGCAGGTTAATGGAATCGATATCGTACGAGCAAAGTGCTGGCTTCGTATGATGATAGCAAAAATTGTCCTAAACTTTTCACTTCATAAAGAAAGAAAATTTGGCCAAACGGATCAAGTAACTTTTTGAATAAAAAATAAATCTCACTTTATTGTTATATTCAATTTGATGTAACGCTTTCAATTAGCTGTTTATCCAAAGTACTGTAAACGAAACTAACTATTCCACTGATTGTTCTTTATTGGATTTATTTTGCATTCGTTTTTCTTATAGAAGGTTTTTTTTATCAAAAATTCAAAAAAATTTATGTTTTTCCCCCTCAACATAATTACTTATTTAAATAATTAACATTAAAAAAGCAACATTATATGCAATTCCAAGCAAGAACATAATGATTGATCGATTTGTTGCCTTGCTGAAATGGTTCTACTCTTTCGATTAGTTCTGTTTTCGCAGAAGTCTGTTTTTGTTACGACCGAGGACGTAATTTTTTGAGTGTTTGTTTTTTGTTTTTTTTTATTTTGTTTTGTTTACTTCGGATAAGAGCATCAAGACTGTCTGTGACAGCGATTTCTTTTAACGGCCTTAATGGATTATGGTGTTAAAATTACAAAATGAAATATGTACGGTTAAACTGTTTAAAAATTCTCGCATAGACTAACATTTGAGAATTACACATAATTTAAAAGTTCATTAAAATCACTTAAAAACTTGTCAACATTGCAATACTTTCACAAGGGAATAGCGTTGACTTCATAAATCTTCATAGAATATTTTAAACAGTATTAATTACATATGCTCTATTTAATATCTTTGAAAGTTCAGTTTTATGTCTCCATAATTTTGATAGTACAAGTTACATTAAATAATTCTTTGTAATTGAAACAGATCATACTGTTATCATCCCTATAAAACTGTCGGGCCATTCATATTATCGGCCCTATGTAATTCAGCCCTCTCGGCCCTTTGACCCTGACCCTTTATATATAGTGCATTTAATATAAAGACTTAATGTGATAAATATACTGAAGCCATATACGGAATGATGAATGAGTTTTGAGTTAGATTATTTATACTTTGTTGTCCTTAATTACTGTATGAGGTTACATTAAATAATGATCCGTTTCTGGAATTACTGATACATAAGTCATCAGAAAAAATTCTTTCCATGTAAATTTCATTCATTTTCTTGAGGAAAAAGTAAAACAAATAAGCAACAGCATCACAACTTAATCCTCCTAGGAAAGTTGGCAGCATTTGGAAAGACAAATTACTTAATTCAAACAACGTCACTCAATCCTTGCTTCATCCGCTGTCATACGTGCCTTTTATCCAGACCATCCAACTTCAGGTATTCCTTACTTGATCTTGCCACATTTTGAGAATTGCTGGAGAATGTAAACATTTATATTAAAATTAGCGAGGAAAGAAACTTTAAATTAAGTTTCTAAAGCCGGCAAGATCTTGAATAACAAAGTCCTGGGAAACAGAAGGATGCCTGTGATACAGTCGCATTTCTTTAGGAGTGATGAAAAAATTATGTTGATAAAAAAGATGGCGTTTAATTAGATCCCAGTGAATTAATAATTCATGAGCTACTTTTTGCTCCCAAAAATCTGCGCCGGTTTACTTCCCCCTTGTTTTCGTTTTATTAGCACCAGATTAATACAACTGGTGTTATCTCTTGCTGCCAGGGCTTTGGATTAGAGGTTTTCCAATTGTCTACTCTTTAAAAGATATTCAGTGAAGATAAAATTGCAGATAGAATCACTTTGGACAATAGTAATTTTTGAACGTCGATTCAAATTTTTTTCCTTGTTTGTTTTAGAACTTAAATCATTTTGATCATGGCTTATAGTTTTGCTTTAGAAAAACTTAATGATAATATATACTGGTAAGTTTTAGCTTGTTTTGACTCTATAGAATTGGTTAATGATTATGTCATAGAAACAAAAACTAATGTATCAACAATGCGCTTGAAAGATATAAATTAAAGTATTAAGTACTGAAAATGTAAAAATATTCAATTGATAGAATTTAGGAAGGGAGAGTTGTAACTTTGTAAATAAACATAAATGGCTTACTCGTCGTAGAAGATTGGCAACATGAATTGCCGTGAGTTGCTCCAAGATAATTGGCCAGGACCATCGCCACGAGGACTTTGGCGAGCGAAGTCAGTCGACAACGAAACATTATCGCAACACCTGAAGAATACTGAAATAAGGAAATTGTAAAATAACATATCCGCATGGGCTCATGGAATATACATTCATAATTTTTAACGAAATAAATGGAGAAAAAATATTTAATAAACTCTCGTACTTAAAACGTTTAACAATTTAACGGTGTTCAATTTTTATATTATTTTGGGGAGTTGTGGTAATACCAGGTCCAACAATATCACTTATTAACCTTTATAAATTAGATGTCTTGTGAAACGTTTTTATAAAAACTGGATTGATATAAATTTAGAAACAATAATAAAGTCTTGTGTATGGCAAATCAAATGAACTGGATGGAATGGAAGATGACCACTTGTGGCAAGATAGAGAGAGAAATGAAGTAAAAATGAATACGATCATGTTCTCTCATTTTTGAAACATCCACACACACACACTCACACACATACACACACACACGCATACACACACACATTCGCACACACACATGTTATATATTATTTTTCAATAGCATGCGTATTCGCAATTTTTCAATTCAATTCCTCAGTGGAAATATTAACAAGGTTTTTAATTATTAATTTGGTGATTCTATAATCTTATTTTTTTGTCGGATAATTATTTTTTTTTTATTTTTCCTAAAAATTAAATTACTTTTATTTGAACATTTAAAAAAATGTAGGATATATTATAGAAGAAAGATGATGCATACTACTTCTTATTTTTACATTCTGTTTTATTAATGAATTATTCAATGATGACATCTACTTTAAAGTTTATATCTCTGTTTATATCTCTAATATGTTTAACTATTATATTTAAAATAATCAATATACATATATGCACCATTAAAAATTATTTCAACTTATCACTCTTACGAAATGTAATCGACAAGTCATATATTAGAATTTAATTAGCAACTTCAAATAACATCGGTCCCTATTTTAAATTGAGCTGTTAACGTATAATGTTAGTATTATCTCCCATTAAAAATAATTGCAGAATGTAATAATGCATTAGTTTATAATTTCGCCATCACATAACTGTTAATAAGTATTATTAATATAATAGTGACGGTTGATTTTATACATATTATAGCTCATTCATTTTTATGGCCTTACTTAGAAATCTCTGTATTCGCCTGAGAATAGAATTCAAATAAAAATGTGTGAATATATTCAAGAATTTTCTGAAATTTTCAGAAGGAAGAATAAAATAAGATGAATGTCATTATAATTGACCTATGTTGATAAAATAAAAGGTTACAGTAATATAAATATAAGTCAGCCAAAACTGTGGCTACTAAGAAACAACAAAAGAAGACAAGAAACCATTATTCCACAAATAGAATTTATAAAATATTTTATTTTTTTATGTGTAATTTAGGTTAAATTTTAGTATATTTTATAAATTCTTTTTGTGGAATACTGGTTTCTTATCTTCTTTTGTTTTTATCAAAAGTTACACTTAATAGAATTTAATCTTCGTCTTCGCTTAATCAACTTGATCTTTTTTTCCTAATTTGTGTAATAAAATTTAGTTATCAATTTTTTAAATAAAACTGAATTTTGAAATACCCCGTACATGAAAAATGTTCAAAATATAAGGGGTAGTATAATTGTTGAAATATACTCTTTTTAAATCTATGCTTAAAAGGTCTTTAGAGAAAGGTCGTTGTACAGCTGCCATGTCATAACCAATTAGGGTTTCGATTCAAATTCAGTCGTTATAAAATTTGCAATTAACGACATCTGGTCAGCCTTTCATTAAAGAAACCGACTAAGCAATTCTGTATCGGTAAATTCTATCAATGTTGACTAGATTTGGAAGGAATTTCATGTACGCTAAAATTAAATTGGAATTTACCTTTCCCATTATATCTACGCACAGGTCCACCAAAACACATGCTGGCACACAGAAGACACCTATATGGATTTCGCGCAAATTATGTAAGAAATTTTCTATAAATTTTTGTTTCAAGAAAAATGACAAAGTAAATTTTGTCCTGTGAATGGTACACGTATGTTAAATTCTTTTGAATTATTTTTACAAATGATAAAAGATTATGTTTGCGAATGAAAGTTAGAACTGTAAAAATAAACATGTTAAACGTTTTGTAAATACATGTTTTTCGTTAAGATTTTTATGTAATAATTAAAATTAGCAGAGCAATAAGAAATGAACAGAGATAATAAAGAATCTTAAATGTTAGAAAGAAGAATTCGTTAGAAAAAAATCTAAATTAAAATTAACAAAAGAATTCGTGTGTAAACTGGGTTCAATAGATATCTGCCTCTTCTTATCGTTGAGAGTGAATAAAATTAATTAATAGCATATTCAGACGCAATAAACAGTCAAAAAATATCAGGAATTTAACTTTCTATAAAAAGAATTATGGGACATTCAATATGCTTATATTAAAATCCAATTTTCTTTAAGAATGAAATAAAATATCTGAAACTGTATTGAATATTATTTTTTAAAAATTAGAATATGTTGAAAACATCTTTTAAAATGAAGACCAAGGAGCCTTCTTCTCCCATCAGAATGTTGCGATGCGGTGACATACGAAACTCGAACGGCTTCCCTCACGTTCCTTCCGATTCGCCTGAAGGGCCATTAGCTTCAACCGTTCCTTGAGGTTCTCGATTTTTGAATTTTACGAACGTTTTTAGTTCTGACGATGGATATTATTTCATTTTGCTTTTGATCTTTGAGGCCCTTCGAAAACAACTTTATGGAATTGTCCCTGAAGTCAATAAGACTCTTACGGGTACGTATTAAAAAAAATTTAATGGTGCATCACTTAAAAAAATACCTTCAGCAGGAAGTGTAGAGGTTTTGCGCGAAAACTTCTAGATATCTTCGCAGCCCACGTTCTCTATTTTTAACATAAGCAATATATTTTTAGTTTTTTTTGTCGAAAAATAGTAATGAAATTTCCTTAGCCTGAGATCAAAGATTCCTCTCAAAGATTCTTGGTTCAATCTCAGGCTATGGAAATTTAGAGTCTAGAAAGTCTTTAATTTATGGACATTGGAGGTTTGGTGTGTAAAAGAAAGAAAAATCTTCATTCCATTTATTATATATTTTTTCGTATTAGGCTTTAAGTAAATTTGTTAGTAATTTGTATCTTTTCATTATTCTTAAATAAAAGAGAAAATGTTTCTTAATATAGTTTTTGCAAGTTGTTGTAACTATTTATTTTATTAGAAATTAATTTAAAAGTCATCACAAAGTAATATTTACACCTTTAATCAAATAATAAATTTGCGTTCCCAGGTATACATAGATTTATTTGTCCAAATTTTTATTTGTTCCCTTGTTTACTAGCTTCTTTTACCCTATGTTGCAATGTTGTCATTATAAAAAATCAGCAAAATGCGAAAATAAATACGAGATATCGTTACGTAGAATATATTCGTACATGCAAATAACATGCAGAGGATTTTAAAGTAATGATAACCAGAAATTATACAGTATTTATACTTTAAATAAATGCATGATAAAAAAAACTTTACATATTTTGCTAAAAATGCATTTGTTTTTAGATTTTTGTTTGTATGCTCTTTGCATCAATGAAATAATGACAAAGAGCTAAAATTATTTTTTATTTTTTAATATTATATTCTTATTGAGGACAATTATATTGTTCGAAATTGACTGAATTTATTACCGAAACGTTTATTCTATTCCCAGTTTTAGCAACAAATAATTATAATGTATTTCGATATTTGATTGAAAATGCGTTCTCTTCGTCCATAACTACAGCATCTATTATTGTTTTTCATTAACATCATTTAAACTGACACAGCTTTCGCTTCATTTTGGAATATAAATGTTTGCACTTAGTTGAAGAGACCTATTAAATTATTGCTAATAGCGCCGTTTAGTGATCAATGTACTTCATAAATTTGAAACTACATTTGATTTTTATGATAAATATTTCGTACCAATCGTTCAA
This sequence comes from Rhysida immarginata, assembly GCA_023313115.1. Lineage (NCBI taxonomy): Eukaryota > Metazoa > Arthropoda > Chilopoda > Scolopendromorpha > Scolopendridae > Rhysida > Rhysida immarginata. Next base: position 1,548,085 of record JAHWFO010042181.1, on the reverse strand, counting down.
AATACTCGTACCAATGAAGCTTTCAAACAAAACTGGAGGGAATTCGAGAAACCTTATGTATATAGTTAAGGAGTTAATATGTTAATTGAAAACAAACCTCTGGCACCTCTGAATGTAATTAGTATAATTTTTATATTTGGTATTATTAGGGCTGTAAATTTGCACATTGTTAAACACAATTTGAAAACCAAAAAGATGAAACCTCTAATTCATAGTTTTTGCGTAATTTTGTTATAATTTGAGAACTTAACCTGATAATTTTCTTATTTATGACTCAGTTGTTTTCTTTTATCTTTTCAAATGATGCAGCTTGGGATATATAGATTATTACATAAGCTCTTCAACAAAAATAAAGTAATATTAAATCAGCATTTTTTTGGGCCATACCAATCTCGATTCATCTGGAAACAAGGAAATATAAAACTTTAATTCACTTCAGAGCATATATTCATCAGATCTTTTGCAAACATATAAGTGAATGTAAGCGTCTGTTTGGGGAACAGCCTTTACGACGTTATTAAGTAGCGGAAGAATGGAGCTACTTATTGGTTTTAGAAGGTTGAAATTCGGAATGTAGCTTACTATGAGCATGTTCACTTTCGCTATTTAGTTTGGTTTTTAATTGATTGATTGAATTAGGGGGTGGAAGTTAGAAGGGACCAAGTGATCTATGTGGTATTTAGGTATGTAAAGGAGTGAAATTCGATATGCAGATTCCTCTAGGCAAAATCTACATTACTATGAAGTTTGGGCCAAATTGTCCTAGTGGGGTCGGAGTTGTGGGGGTGGCAGTCACTTGGCTTTAGAACTATGACAACATATGGCATGTGATATATCATTCGATCGAAAATGATGAGAAAGGAAAGAAGATAGGGTTCTTTTATATTTTTACTAAAAACTACGTTCGAGAAAATTAATTTTTTAATGCAGATGAAGGGGTAAAAATAGATGAACTCAGGGCTTCCGCCACTTTCCTATACCTTCCTCGGGAGAATAAATTTCTTTCATGTTAAGATTATTTCATGATTTTTCATTTCGATTTCCGCAGCAACAAAATTATTAGGATAAAATTCCACTTTAATTTGTTCGTATGCTAACTTTTTGTTTCAAACTTTCTTCGATTTTGAAACATATGACAGCTTAAATGTTTTATATAAAAAGTCTAAAACATTAATGGCAGTATAAAATTCTTTTGTCCAATACGGTTAGATTTTACTGTGCCCACACTCACTGTGCGATGTTCTCTGTAATTAATAGAACAGGGGGAATGCATCAGTTCGTTAGAGAGGGGGATCAGGGAGGCACAGCCTCCCGGTCTTTAAAAATTTTTTACCCAAATAACTCATGATTGCATAAAACGCGCGACAAGTTATCACAGCTGTGGGCACAAATTAAAATTTAACCTCATATACAAAACGTAATTTTATATTAAAATTTTCATAAAATAATTAAAGGGGAAATTTAAACCACACAAGCGTTAAGATCCATATCGGAGAGAAGAAGCATAAGAAAAAAATTAAGTCATTTCAAATAATTTCTTCATTGTAGCTAATAGGGATCAAAGGTTATTCATGGATAACAAACTATGTATTTTCATAAAAATGGAAGTTTGTTAGATTGAAAAAAAAAAATCAGAGCTTTTTATTCGAAGACATATACGCAGAAACAGAAAAGTCGAGTAAATCTCTTAAGCAAAAAATAAAATTACTTAACCAACAACATTAGCTAGTAATTTATTAATTTGCACAATGGCTTATTTGGCTTTTTGAAGATTCCGCAAGAACACTTGTTGCTTAGTGCGATGTAATTTGAATTTAAAGGCAGTGAAATTTGACAAAGAGTCGTATCGTGGGAAGGGAACGAGAGAGTTGGCATCAGAAAGTTCTACGATTAAGAACAACATACAATAATTGGACCACAAATTAATTTCGCTTATCATTCTGATCTTTATAAATACATTGAGTAACCGAAGATAACTTAAGCAAACATTCATTTTATTCTAAATGTAATAAATATTCAATCGCTCTTCTTTGGGGGACAAAACAATATTTTCTAAGATTTCTAAAGCTAAACGTCTTCAATTAACACCTTCTAAAAATTTTTCTTGTTTTTTTTTTCCTTATGATCAATACAAATATTGCTTGCCATTTTCATTTTCTCTTATTGCTGTGCTTTTTAAGGTTCGTATCTCTAGGTATAGATTTCTGAAACAGCCATGGTGCATTTAGATACGAAATAAAATTTAGCAGCGTGCTCGGTAACCAGAGCGCTCGAGACCAGGGAGTGGCGGGTTCGAATCCCGCTGAGGGTGTAGATGTTTGTGTTTATTCCTTTACCAATAAGCTTGAAAGACCAAGCAAAGTCTCAATAGGCTAATCCCCTGCTAGGTTAAATTTCAAATAGATCCAACGGTCATTTAACATCCTCGGCATCGTAAAAGGGGAGTAGAAAAAAGATGAAATTGAACACACGTAATTGTTCATAACTGAATGAATAATGTAATGAAATATCTCAGAATATATAAGTAAACATCTTTTTTCAAATATACATTTGTAATTTATATATTGGAATTTTATTAATTATAAATATAATTTTGCTTCCCAGTTTTCCCAGGGCACACATGAAATAAACGCAAAATATATACGAAAAATCTTAAAGATATACGAAAAATATGACTTGTGTTGGGTTTTTTTCCGTGTACTTCAAGAAATTTACATAAATCTCTTGCTCTTCATAAATAAACTTACAAGAATTTGAAATAAATAATTACTATATATATTTAATTAGCTTATCTATGTTCAATAGAAAAAAATTATAAAAATGCTATCATATTTATCATAAATTAATATAGCAATCCATTCTTTTAAGAAAATGGATGTTCAGTTTTTTATTTTTTATAATAAAAAGTGAGTATTTATTTCTTTGTAAGTATACAGAAAATTTATCCATAAAAGAAATGCTATCTAAAAAAATGGAATATTTAAATAAAACATACGTAGATGTTTTTCGAGAGCTCCACGTCTGCTCAATCCCTCTCAATCTTAAATGCCTAAAAAAAATAACCAGGCTGCAGGAGCAACAGGTATATTTTAAGTATATCCCTCATGAAGTGTTAATTGTCCCCAGAAAAGCCATTACGATCATTATGTATTCCTTATCACAATAGTCTATCAAGTTTTATTATGCGAAATAAAGAAATGTAATGTATTGATTCATTATTTTCAGAGTAGCTTCAATTTACTCTAGCCTTTTCTACTACGTAATAAAGAAGCTCTGAATATAAGATTCAGTGATTTAGCCAATGTGGAAACTATGAAGTTCAATAAGCATCAACGAATTTGAAACACTGTATGGGGAAATTGAATTTATTTACAGCAGGGTTGCCTGTCGGCTTTTATAAGAACATATAATATTTCAAACACATTAGATTTGCTAAGAAATAAGAAGAGAAATAGGATTGAGCGTTTGCATTTTAATATTCGTGATAGCGTCCACGCGTTAAAAAAAATAAGAGATGAGCTCAAAAATATTGACTCAATTTACATTTAAAAGAGAATATTTATAGGGAGTATAAATTGTGCCTTCCAGGATAAAAAAAATAAACAAAATGAAATCTGAATCTGTATCAACCAGTTAATTTTTCATCTCTGCTTTTTTATTCTTCTTCCCTCTTCCGCTTTTCGTGTAATAATCTCCAGTCCCGGCGATGAAGGAGGCTTCCTTTTATCTTTTGCCCCGAGAAGAGACGATTTATGATAAGTAGATTGATTTCTCAGCAATAGAAACAGCTGCTTTTTTTCACCTCTCCCATTTAGCGCTTTCTTTTTTATATTTAAACAAATCGATCGATTTGAAGCTTCTTAGTTGAACAAAAATAAAATTGACCGTTCTGTTTAAAAAGTTTTTATTTCTTTTATTTTATTTTTATTTTTTTTAATAAAAATTGTACACGAAAACCACTAATCATCGTTTGATATCGGAATACAATGAGCCGAGAAATAGACACGGAGATTTATCGGTTAGAAATATTAAAACGTACGCCAATATGTGATTACTAGCACATAAGTTCTTACTATTATTTCTTTATAAATAGGAGAATTTTCTGTACACTACGCAAAAGATATTTTGCGAATTTTAAGCCAAAAAATCAAATTTTAATTTTATACTAAATTTACTCTTCACTGAAATTATACATAAAAATATTTATGCTTTGAGCTCCTGGAACTTTACTGAAAATCTCTTTTGTTTTTTTTTTCCGAGCTTTCCAACTTTCAAAAACGTTTTAAAATGAAAGAAAAATAAGGTTTCGCGAGTCGTTCGCTATAATACGGAAGCGCGGTGTTGAATTTTTTTTCTTACCTCTCTCTCTCTCTCTTAATTTGCTTTTCGTTACCCCTGCATTTTTCCTAGTTTTTTTTATTTTTCAATTACCTGGTTTTCAATTCCCTTCTCTCATCCAGTTATTGATTTAATTTTTTGATTTTCGATTTTTGTTATTTAATTTTTGTTTAATTCGTGATAACCCGCAACTTTTTTCAACGCATACTTCAATTTTAAGTCTAACGAAAACTTTTTACGCCTTTCCCATCACTATTATTTTTTACTATTATATCAAATTTCATGTACATAATCTGTGTAGCTACTCTTTAATCTTACGATTGCAATTTAAGAGATTCTGAAACTCACCTTCGGTTTCATCGCCTGGAATCGAAGGGGTTGTGAGATATCGACGCCTTCTACGTCGTTCCTTGTTCTTCTGCTTTCAAACTGATCAGAACCCGTATTTAACTAAGTGTCTCGCGCCCACAAACTTGTTTCGATATCATAAACGATACGAATGACGTCACGGGAATTGTTCTCTCCGATTGGTTCTGGCGAAACACGGGCCTCCCTCGCCTATTCTCCTGTCGCACGCTCTTTATGCACTCTCCTGTGCTTTCTCTTCTCTCTGTGTCTCCCACGTGTTGAAACTCGTTTGTAAACGCCATCCCCTCATCGTCTTCGGTCCAATCGATCAGAAAGCAATAGATGACCTTTGACTCGTACAAGTGTCACGAACGACTACTACTTAAAAATTGCTACGCGTTCGGAAGGACAAATGGATCATCAATTTTACAATCTCTTTAATAAAAGAAAAGTGAGAGAGATTATCTTAAAGTCAAGAAAGGTGTCATCTCGTTGCGGTTTCATATCGAACATTCAAATGAATGAAAGATATTTTTGGAATTTATTATCAGACCGCTTATAGCATTAAGCATTCTGAAATAAATTACAAAATATAAAATTCTAAAATTCTTTCATTTGCTTCGATACTTTGAAGCGAAGATATCTAAATAGGTCGATTCAAGAAAAAAGAATATTAATAAGTAAATTAAAATAAAAATATAGTTTATCAGTTTCATGTCCTAAAATTGATCATACATGTAACAAAAAAAAAATTCTCCTGTATAGGAAACTTTTTTCTCTTTCTTTCTCCTTCTCTCATTAATTAAGTTCGCGGTAATTAATGAGTTTGTATTTTCTATGAATCAGAAAACTGAAGTCAAAGAATCGATCTCTAAATTTAATTTAAATAAGTGGTTTGCACTTTTGAAAATGTAGTCACTGTTTTTTTTAATAATAAAAACATTAATTAATAAAACAGTTTTAAAACAAATATTTTTCAAAATAGTATGAATAAAAATATTTCGCTGGCCCTTTATGTGAGTCTTAACTTTGTTAGATAAATACTCTTCTTCTTCTTAATGCGCCGTATCCTATCGGGGATTGGCGATCAATTTGGCAAATGTTTCTTTATCGGCAGCGATCCAAATTAGGTCCTCCATGCTGACACCAGTCCAGTTATCCATCCATGATAGTTTTCTCCTTCCTCTCTTCTTTTTCCCTTTAATTTTTCCTTGTAATTTTATTTGAATTATATCATATACTCACGAAATTTTTATATGTAGTATTAACTAAATAAACGATTTGTGAGCATGGGCAAAGTGATTACAAAAAGACACGTAAGCACACGAATAGGTGCAATAAATTTAAACAGGTGGTGGCCTTACAGTATAACAGAGGGACATCAGGAGTTCCAACTAGTTTCGCCATTTATTCCCGGCTTTGTCAAGGATATACAGCAAGAGGCATGCAAGCCTTTATATATACAGAACAGTCCCTGAAACAGTTGGAACTCCTGATGTCCCTCTCTTATACTGTAAAGCCACCACCTGTTTACTTAATAGGAACAGTATTATGATCCATCCATCCACCGCAATAAATTTATCTCACTTCTCAGCTTATTTTCCTCGAATTGCTTATCTCTTTCTTCAATTAAGAATAATCATCGCCAAAGCTTCCTTTATAGCTTTGAAGATGATAGTCATGCATCAGAAACAATAGATAGTGATCATTCGTGATTGTTTTTTACACACTTTTATTTAACTTAGCTTCTCTTTCTGTCCGCAAATTTTGTAATCAGTATTTGTCTACTTCCCTTTGTTCGAACGACGACAAATTTGAAACACCACCGATTCATTTCCGGAGACAATAATTAATTATAAAAATTTTCAAAATTCGAATTCTAAGAAAGGATTGAAACTTTTTCATTTAACTTACTTTCCATGGAGGGGATAGGGTTTTTTCATTTAATTAAAATTTTGGGCAGAGGATAGGGCCATTTCTTCAGGACCTTGTTTTTGGTCTTGTAGAACGAATTTCTTTTACACACTTTTTTGTAACTTGTCGTTTTGTCCGCAAATTTTATAATCCAAAATTCATCCATTTTTCCGACTTCGTAGCGCTCTGAAATTTTCCTAACGCACAATTTTTGTAAATTGATGACAATACAATATTTTTTCATTTCCAGCATGATTAAAAATGAACAAATATCTGTACAAATAGGATACAGAACAATAGAAAGGAAGATTTCCGAATTTTCAATTGGGCTCGTATTGCAATATCTGCTCTTAAAAGTGTGTTTTTTATAAAAAATTATAAAACGTCAGAAAAGGTCTAGGAAATTTCTTTTATTCTTTAGCAAGTAAAAAAAAATTATGTGTAGTTCTCAAAGAAATAGTTTTGTCGAGAAATAGAATGACTTTCATAAATATAGCCTTATGATTTAAATCTACTTCTATATTAAAGAACTTTAATTTAGATACTCAACCAAAAATAGTTGCCGAATCACTATAAGCCATTATGTACCTAAAAATAGGAAAATCCTAATTCACTGCCTCTCTATTCTTATTCCATTTTCTTCCATATTACACCTGTCTTTTCATTTAAAATTGCATTTGAATTCGAACTGCTACTTTATTTGCAATTGAAAATTGAATCTTTTACTTTGTAATTTCTTCTTCATATCAAAATTTCGAACAATCCACCAGTTTCCTTTGCGTAACCATTTGAGAATTTTTTCAGAATCACGAAATAATACAGAGATACTTTTGAGAAAAAGGTACATTTTAGAACTGCTGTTTATCGATCACGTGGCCATCTTTAATTTCTGCAACCTGCTTCGTCATTCAATCTTATACCAATTACATTAGCCCGAAAATTACTGGGGCAATTTTTTTTTTTATCTTAAACCGAACTAAAAATTGATTACTTAAAATAGATTTCAAGCTATTATTTAATCATAGCAGACGATGGAAATAAGAGTCCTTCCATTCTTAGGTTCATTTGCATGCTGCTCTTTTCCCATGCCAAAAGATATCTGTAATTTAACAAATGATTTTGAGAATTAAATTTTATTAAATATTAAAACCGCACAGGAAGCAAAATTCTAAATAGCATTTGCAATTTTGACAACGGAAACAAAATTACATTAATATATTTTTGAGTTATAATGATTTTATCAAATATTTGCTTCTATCCCACAAATTGAATCAGTCCATTACAAGTCGTAAAAGCAAATGATAAAACTATAAATTAAAAAAAAAAGAGAAAGTTGTCTTTAATAATTTTATATGTATGCTAATTATTCGTTATATCTATGAGATCACGCATAATCATAGACTGAACCATGTGTTGATAAGAAAAGGTCAATGACCTGTAAGCAAAAAATATTAACTTCTATATCCTCATAGTTGAAAGTTAATTACAATGGGCTTGGAAAACTGCTATTTCCAATTATAAAATTGTGCTCTTGTCAAGAAAATATAAACAAAATAACTCCAGGCAAGCCATAAATATTCCATCTTTGTACAAACTACCACTGACTGTGAGATCCAACCATCACTCCCGATTTAATAGATTCTCTCCGACTGACTTTTTTCCTTGGTAAATTTTGAATGAGCAAACGAAATTGATTCGGATTTTTGTATTGTGCAAAAAATACCGATCGTAGTTTTTGAGAGTATTCTTTAATTTTTAATGGTGACAGTGTTATATTTTTATTTTTCTTCAAAGGGAACTCCGAGAAAGCAAGGAAAACAACAGTTTTCTAGCATAATTATTACCTGGAATAAGTGAATTTAATTATTTATTTGAATTGTGAACATGAAATCTAAAAAGGAGAAAACTTAACTTCAGGATTATTTACTAGATAATTAACCCAGATTACTTACATTAATTAATAGATGACGCAGAAATTAATCTAAAAGTCAATTTCTTGTGGAATAAGATCCCGGTTGAAGCAAACCGTATATTTCTATATTAAATAAAATTATATATTTTTACAGTTTTCGTATTTATAATTAGTGAATTGTCTTGTATTATGAAAATTAGAATATGGCAAGCATAATATTATGATATCGTGCACAGAAGAAATGGTAAATATACAGGGTGACCCAAACTTATCCAGCATAATTGTTTAGGAACATTGTATGGTTCAAATGGAACAAAAAGTGTCCTATAAATATTACATCTAGTTTCGATTGTGTGCGAGATATCGTCGTTTGTCTATTTTCTTGTAGAGTTGCTAAAGCAAATAAATAAAACACTTGAAAGTGCAAATCACTTTTATCCTGCGTACTGACAGAACATCACATTGAACTACAAAACAAAACTAAAATGATACAAGGAATAAGAATAAGAAGAAAGTAACAAATTAATGTCGAGGAAGCCCCTCAAAGTGGTTGCCCCCAGCACCAATGCACTGGTTAGATCTTCGGACAACTGAGCTGGTAGCTGCCGCAATCTGGTCGGGTATAATTGCTCAAATCAGCATACATGCTACAAGGATTGCAAAACAGGAAGAGTACATTTAAGAATAAATAGGTAAACCTACGTTTTTTCTAGGAAAATACTCTAAATATAAGAAAATAGACAAACGTCGATATCTCACACACGATCGAAACTAGATGTAATGTTTATAGGACATTTTTTGTTCCATTTGAACCATACAATATTCCTAAACAATTATGCTGGATAAGTTGATTTCGCAAAAAAAGTTTAACTGGAATTTTAAATATACAGGGTGTTTCAATAAAGTGTAACAGTGGAATATCTGGAGAAATACACATCGGATTGAAAAAACAAAAAACACGTGTTTAATATTTTTCAAAAAGCTATCCAATGAAACAAAACTCAACCCGCGCACCTCCATCCCTTGAGGTTGTGGGAAGGGGTAACTTTGAAATCTTAAATAGAACCCCTATTTATAATGGTATTTTCAGATTGTACACAACATTTGAGAAATGTTTTATTCTTTATGTTTTTTTCAAATTGATCTAACCATTTAGGAGATAGAGGCGCTGAAAGTGTGGAATTTTAAAGTTTTGAACTTAATTTTTTCGATAAAACCAAAGAAATACAGGGTGGGGTCTTAAAAACATTCCTATTCTACTTTTTTGACGATCTTTAAGACTCTGAAGCTAGAATTTCTAAAATCCAAAACTTTTTAGTACATAAGCAGAATCTTAAAAATTTTTACATATTTGAAATTTTGACTTTGGATTCTTAAAGACCATCAAAAAGTAGAATAGGATTGTCTGTAAGATCAACCCTCTATCTCTTTGTCTTCATCGATAAAATTGGGTTCAAAACTTTTAAAGTTCCACACGTTCAGTGCCTCTATCTCCTAAACGATTGGATCAATTGAAAAACACCAAGAATAAAACATTTTTTAAATGTTCTGTACAAACTGAAAATACCATCATAAGTAAGGGTTCCTATTTAAGATTTCAAAGTTACCCCTCCTCCGCTCTCAAGGGTGGGGGTGGGGCGTCGAGTTAGTATCATTGGATAGCCTTTTGAAAAATATTAAACACGTGATTTTTGTTTTTTCGATCCGATCCAGATATTCTACTGTTACACTTTCTTTGAAACACCCTGTATAAAAATAATAGACATTATGGCAATTCAAAATTTTGGGAAAGGGATTGCCAAGTATTTTTAAGAAGTTTTACGAGAATTAAATGCTGGACTTAATAGAGATTCAAATTCTATCTCTTCATTTAACTTTAAAATATCCTATACGAGTGGAGAAAAACGGTTTTAAACTATGCAAAGCCTGCATGATATTAATGATGGCTTTATTATTATTACGCATTAACTTCTCATTCAAATGGGAAAAGGAAATTAACAAAGGTAAAGGTTGGAACACGTGGGAACTAAATTATAATTGGCGGTAGAAATTCTCTGAATACGAATGCGAAAACGAGCATTTAAGTTTTCCCCATAAATTTATTCACCATAAACGAATAATCCAACAGAGAATATATTATTAACATAAAATTGAGCTATAAAGTAAAAGAAAAATTTCAAAATAAATTTTATATAAGTTTAACTCTATTGAAATTTCATTTCTCCTATTCAAAATACGACGAAAACAATGATTTGTTATAAAAAAAATCATAATTTTAGTTAAGATAAAAACGCATTAAGGGAATTGTGTCCGGGATTGGTGGTTTGAAAGATATTTCTACATCATTTGCAAACTCATCTCACAGAATCGTTCAAAAGACCAACATCAATCACAGAAAGAGCATAAAACGCGATTGGAGCTTCAGGGTGACGGAGAGGGGTGGAGATCATCAAAGCGATTGATTGATTGACGGTCTCCGCGAACGAACCTTGGAGAATTGTCGCTGTAGTGCAGGTAAGCTTACCCAGGCGGAGCTTTGACGTGAGCATGAAAAAGACTAATCTCTCTTTTAAAAAATTGCTTTCTTCAAATACACATTGGCGCGTTATTCAGATATTCCTATAAACATTACTAACATAAATTCATCATTCTCCGTTTCATATTATATCAAGCGATGAGAATTCTGTCATCTAGCAGATGAAGTTACCTATGCAAATAAAATGAAAATCGTGAACAAAATGGCATTATAAATTGTTTAAACAAATTTTATTTGGAATTAAAAATGAAAATTTTAACTAAATACATTAAAAAATTTCACAAAAATTTATTTGAAGTTTATCAATGTTAATAGTTATGTAGACACTGAGTAGGAGGGGGTGGGAGTCAAAAATAGTGTGCCTTTGTTTTTCTTTTATGAACTAACCGTCTCCACTTAGTAGATAAAGAGTTATGTAGATAGGTCACTGCATGATGCTGAAAATTTTAATAACAGAAGACTAATTACTCTTTATTAATATCGTTTTTTTAATATTACTTAAAATCTGCATATAAGATATAATGAGAAATTTGATCCCTATTCAAATATCAGAATCATCTTGCCCTAAAAATTAACTTAAAATTTAGCTTTGGCGTGCACATATAAGGAAGTAACTCGAAGAGGTTAGAACTTTTTTTTTCTTAGATGTTCGTCGCGGTCATTACTGGAAACATTTCCTTAGTGCTAAAAGTTTTGCGCAAAACATAAATTTACTCTCCCCGATATTCTCCAGCTCTATTAATGGCGTGCGCGGTAGCGAAATCGTTGTTTCCATTGGCTGCCTTGAAACCAGGGTGATGAATGTTAACTTAATTAATGTCTTGAAGCCGAAGGTCTTAAGAGAGCGACTGATGAACGGCTCACAAGATCATCTTTCCCTAACGAGGGGCCGACTGCTGATACCTTCCCGGTGCTCCTTCTAGTTTAAATGCAATTATTATGCTGGCGATGGAACGAACGAAGCCTTTGGTTGCGAAATCCCTGTGTGAAAAATTAATATTGAGCAATTTAACGATAATCTACACATTTTTATGAACTGTAATTCAATAATGATCTTTGTCTTGTGAAGCAATTATTTTTTAAGGAAATGCGAAGTTTTCTCTTATCTCAAAAATTAGCTAATGCCATAAAATTTAAATAATATGAATCCATTATTTTACAAAGCTTTCGAATGCTTAAATACACTCGAAATATGATTCAAATAAAGAAATACATTAAAATGCATTTGCAAGAAAAGTTTGTGTATATTAGTATGCTTGTGTGGGTGTTTGAGTGCGTGTGAATTGTTAGACACACGGAATGAAACGTGGCTCTGAAAGAATTAGAATCCATTGATTCCAATATAATCGGGCTGCATCAAAACGAGTTTTAATGCATAGAACATATTTTGCAGAAAAACTTATTTTTATTCGGAATAAAATATAATCAAAACGGCTCTTTGTTCAAAAGAGAAATGGAAATTAATAAAGGTTAACAAGAAGCCGTCAAAAGACGTTACCAAGAAGGATTGAAAAGGCAATGAAAATCAAAAGATTTAATTATGGATAAATCCAGAAAACTGGATAGCCTAGAGATTGTACAAATTTTATTGCACTCGGATATAAATGCAATATAAGAGTAATGACACTATTCGGAGCCATCTACTGACCGGAATGGCACCGAATTTGATAAGGGTACCAATCAAGAAATGGGACGAAAGATTCTGCAAAACTTTCTATATAGCAAATGTCGCCGATCGAGGGAAATGTGGTGCTCTATAATACGAAAAGGAGTTAAATATGACAGACATGAATAACAAAGACAAAATTGAACAGAAACATGAAAATCAATCACCTCCTCGCTCACAGGAACTGGTGCACGTAATTCAACTCTGCAAGAAACGGCGATGAATGGAAGCTTTTAACGACATTTTAGCATATTATCGCATACCAAAGCTACAGCAGCGCCACATTTTCCCCTACTAGGTATAATTTCAATTATAAAAATTTTTGCAAATTATAGAATCCTTCGTTCCATTTTTGGATAGTCCCTCTATCACACTTGTGCCATTCCGGTTGGCAGATTATAAGCTGCAGATTAAAATTATAGTGGTGAGAGAGTGCCGACAAGTTACCGGACACTATTCATCTGTTTCCCGAAACTTGAAGATAATAGGGAAGATACGAAAGCTCGACATTGGTCTCACACGAACGAAGCACAGCAAGATAACGCTCCATCGCACCTTATTGACGACTATACAAGAAACCCACTTGAAACTGTTCCACAATCTCTTTATTTTCCTAATCATTGGCCAACGAATTATCATATATTTACGACATCTGGGCAACTTCTGTCGAAGTGTAAGTGTCATAAGTGGCGATCGCTCCTCTTGTGCTGACATTATTCATCCACCTTCCCCTCGCACCAGTCGACCGACCCGCAGTATTCACTTGATGAATTCTCTAGAAATGCAAATTTAGACATTTCGTCAAATTTTGAAGACATTATTTCTGATGAATTGAAAATTGCTGCTGATGCGATATCGAGAAATTTTGACGTCCAGACGATTTCAGACGATCGACCAGTGTTTACAGTGACAAGGACTATTGCAGTCATCAACTTCGCTTGGGTAGACCCGCAGGCTTTTGCACGTTGCGCAGCCTGCAATAGATCCCCTCCTGCATCCTGTAAGTGTGACGTATTGCATTCAGCTTTCTGTGTGATCTTGTTTTACCTTACTTACTCATTGATCTCTTGTGTTAATTATTTCACTGGTAATATTGTGCTTTGATAACTGTTCACCCCAGGTCTAGCCGTCAAGAACGTCTCCTTGTGGGCATCCCACCATGTTGCTCGACCAAGCTAGGACTTCATCCTAAGCTTATGCAGAACCTTTAACAGTAAGATTGAAATATCTTGCATATTAATCTGCTGGATTTTATTACGACCTTATTTAACATTATGGATTTGTATCTCACTAAAGATTCAGCTGACTATGCGGCTTCGAGAGATAGTGAGAACAAAGTTATGGAACTCCAAGAAGGCATACAGCTCTTTATGATTAAAATTTATCTTCATTAAAAATTGTTATTTGGAAAATATTAAAACGCCTTCCTCCTTTACTCTGCTCCTCACGCAATAAAGTCACGTGACAATAAGTTATGAGGCAATGGAATACATTCAGAGGCATAATTTTTTTTGAAATGCGGCATTAACAAACTGGCCACTCGTTGGCAACACCTGGCAACAACCGGTTATAATTCATGTATGTCACGTGGAAAAGCGGAGCCGGAAGACCTTTTTTTAATTAAACAAACGTAATTTTAATGGCAGTGGAAACTAGTTGAGAAAACATACAAATAAAGTACAATTCAAACGAGACTTCTAACGTTGGAAAGGTTACCATTCAATTCACAAAAGGGTAATTAGTAAGTGAGAACAGATAACATATTTTAAGTAATAAACCATTAATGAATGATAAAATCAAGTACCGAAAGATTAAATGAATACTGTCACATAAACCATTGAAGAACTGTATTGTTTATATATTCCACCCGTAAAACTTCTAATTTGTAATTTATGTATATTTGAAATGAAGGAACTGGTTGTAACGGAGGCGTGTGCAATCAATACCGCCTAGAGAGAAAGCATGCGCACGCAAAAATCATACATTGTTACATCACCTGCGATAGGGACAATTTCGGGCTTATTGGTAGAAATACGATTTACAATACCCTACCCCCGTGCTTCAAGTCAGCGCCAACAATGAGTGAAATGAAAAATTAAGTTGTATTCGTTCGTGACTCGTCATTATGAAATTACCTATCCTTTACTTTTCCTATCCGTTCATTCTTTTCACACATTATGAATTCGTCGATCAAACGCAGAACTCGCTTCTTTTGTTTGCCTAAAGATGCGACGTTTATGTGCATTCTGTTCAGCACTTTTCTTCCTTGTAATTGGTACTCCGAACCAACTTCTAATTATGAATAAATTTCTTTTTATTATTTTCGGAAGTATTCCTATATCGTTTTTCTTTGTTTGAAATGGAACGACAGCACGCTAATGATGCGAACGCGAGCTGACGAACGCGCGCAAGCTAACGAAGTGTGCGCGTGCTACAACAATGCCTTCGTAACGGGCGAATGTTCTAAGCTAGCGTTAACAATAGGAATTAAGATACCTGGCAGGGGCGCTGCAATCGCATTACATTTTGCGCCATCTAGTATGTAAAATTTGTACTTTTATATTGTAAATAAAGATTGAATGTTTATTTTCATTTGCTTGATTGGAAATATTTTTAGATTGGTGGAATAAAGATGGCATGTAATCGGCACTATTTGGATGGTTTATTGGATGGTCACAGTAAAAATGTTTTCCACATATCTTGCTGTATTTACTTGGATTCCATATTTTATCCTTACTATTGAAAATGTAAATATGTATAAAACCATTAATGCATTTGTATAAGTATTAAAAAGAGTTGATACTTTATCTGCCTAATTATTTTAATCCATTTATTTCGCCATTCAGAATTCTTTTTTTACTTGGCAAATTAAACATAGATATCTTTGTTATCGAATAACTATTCGAATTACATCCTAAGATGCAGCAATAGATGCCGCCGCACATCCTTTTTAGTGACTGTTTTACAGCATTTTCTATTGAGGAATCTGCCATTTTACAATATAATAATTTTAAATGTCAATACTAGGTGGCGATAAAATCATAATAATTATAGTGTCAAGTTTCCTATGCTCGAAGAGTCGAAATATAATTTAAATACATCATATTAACAAATTAAATATAATTTCAGATTTGTAATTACAAATATTTTGCAGCAAATTGATTAGAAATATTTTGGTTCATATTATAACCATGATTTTTTGCAGCAGTTATTTTCCAGGCTGTTATTTAGACATGTGCCTGTGTTAACGCGCTTATAGAAGGCTTCATCCACTCTTATTGTTGTTGACATCATTGGCTAGAAATTACCTTTCGATAATATTAGTCCTAACAACAATTTGCGTTTGATAGTTATTAACTTTTGATAACTATTGGCCTAACGACAATTAGCTGTTGTTAACATTTGTTAGGCCTAAGAGTTAATTATTATTGACAATTAGATGTTAATTTTTTAGGCCTAACAGCAATTTGCTATTGCTAGGAATAACCTTTCAATAAATTAGGCTTAATAGCAATTTGCTTTTGATAGTCATTAACTTTTGATAACTGTAGGCCTAACAACAATTAGTTATTGACAATATTATTTAGGCCTAACAAGCACTTATTATTGACAACAATTAGCTGGTTAATACATTAGGCCTAACTGGAATTTGCTAACGATCGGAATTAGCTCTTGATGACATTATGCCTAACATAAACTTGCTATTTGTAGCAATTAGATTTTGATAATAGTACGCCTAGTAACAATCACCTATTGACAACCTTAGGCCAAACAGCAATTTGTATTAAGCAGCAATTAACTATTGATCACGATAGACCTGCCAACAATTAGCAGTTATTAACATAGGTCTAACAGGAATTAGCTACTGAGAATAATTATTATCAATAGGCCTAAGAGCAATGTTCGACAACAATGGCGACACTACTTTTTAACGGATGAAGAGAACCAATTTTGCATCACTGCATAATTATACACATGATATTTATTTTTGACTAGTTACTAGGAATTGACTGATTTATTACACGTCATATTTTGGCATAGATATTTCCCAATGATATTACAATGATATTTTCCTGGTATCATTAGATCTCGTACAACTGAACCAGTTTCGACCATCTCAAACTTATTACTATTCGTTATATTCATTCATGACTCGTCTTACAAGGTCTTTGATGTGCTACATGCCATATCTTAGCCTTTGAAAATTTCTAAGGGATAGTGGCTACTTAAGAACACGTGCCAGTGAACCATTTTGACCATCTTCGAACTACCCACTAAACAGTATTTAATAACGTTATTCGTTCATGGCTAGTCGTTACGAGTGCTTTGATATGTTACTATATCTTAGCATTGAAAATTTCTAGAGGGTATCATAATACAGTAGTACAATTAGAGGGCGTGCCTTTGTACCGATTTCGGCCATCTTCGAACTCGTCCGTGCCATTTTCCATATCTATCAGTTGGTGAAAACACATTTTTTAAATCTTTCATACTTTCGAGAAAATTGAGTTACGGACGGGCGGACGGACAAGTCCAAAGTATAAAGAACCTTTCGGTACTTAATAATGACATGATGTTATGATGAAATAAAAATAAACAAAGGGTCGTCTATTTACAACCATGTCACACGAATTGAGGTGGGGCATAGAACGAAGTACGACGGCAAAACAATTTAGCAGGTTAACGCAGTCCGAAATAATAAATGAGGATGGGCGTCGTACACGCTGAAGCCACTCTGTGGTATGTTGGGCTGCTCTTCAATTCGCGGCGTTCGGCATGGTGAGGGGTCCTATTACGATTCCGTGAAGCACACTAGATATCCAAAGATATAAAAAAGTCACAAGATGAGAAATGGCATTACAATAATAAAATATCTTAGTGGCAAACGTAAACTATAAAACAATTAGGCAATGCACAGTCAATCTAATTGAGCATAATAAGAGGGTAAAAAGGGTTTTTTAAAACCATGCTTTTATTATGTTTTATTATAATATCTCTTCAACAATTAGTAAAATTATTACAGCTTAATTTTGCAACAATAAACGACCGATGCATTTACCCCTCGTCATAATGAATTGTTTGTTGTGGCAATTGGACGGTTCGTAGTAATGAATTAGTACCATTAGAACACGAACCAGTGAACCGAATTGAAAAAAAAAAGAATTTTAACATGCATTGTCATCGTTCCTGCGTATGTGTATCAAATTTCAGCTCTCTGCCTTTTCGGGAAGTAGGTTAAATTCGACTTCCAAGATTTGTTTACATAGTTACAAGTGAAGCTAATAGAAAACATGTAATAAACAAGTTAAGAAGAAAAAGGTTTTATCAAACCAAGCTTTTATAATGTTTTATTTAGTGGCAACAATACAGCTTAATTTTGCAACAATAAACAATAGATACATTTACCTCTCGCCATAACGAAATGTCCAATTGTTACAACAATCAATTCGTAGTAATGAGTTAGTACCATTAGAACACGAACCAATGAACCGATTTGAAAATTTTTTTCTTTATCATAAATTGTCATCGATTCTGCATAAGTGTGTCAAATTGCAGCTCCCTAGCTTGTAGGAAAGTTGGTTTAATATTGATTACAAGATTTGACCTAAACAAATTAACACAGCAAAGTTAATAAAAGCTTATAATAATCCATAGGCAAAAACGTAGAGAAACATTAACTTCAAGAAAAAGGACGCCGTTAATTCACGATGATACAGTACGCAGTATTATAATTGTCCTTCCCAAAATTCCAATGGCAAGAAAATTTACAATTACAATTCCTCCAATGCCTTCTCGTCGATAGGCTTCTTCAAATCTGAACGGGAAGATTCCAAACAGCTGTCGAGGAACGTGGGCATATTAAAACAGTTTGGTAAAAACTAGCACGAGTAATTGAAAGTCTACTTCGTCGATTCTTCATATAACTCTCTATCGATATAGTCAAAGAGAAACATAGAAGAAAATTGTTACCATGCGTTATCAGCATGTCCCGCTTCCTCCGCATATTCTCGTCGGCTTGAAAGATGTAGCAGGTGTTACTAGATAAGAGTCCACAGCAACACAGAAAAGGAGAGGTCTTAGTTACATTGGTTTGGCCATTTGATATGAATACCGCAAAGACTGCGAAACGTCTTTTTCTGCCCTACCCTCTCCTTCCTCCTTCTCCGCCTGCGGGTTTGCGGATAAGCAGGTTTGAAAAGGAAGTAAGTAAACTCTTACCAAAAATGGCCCTGTCCTATATGATTTGCATTCTCACACCTATTCCTTTGAAAAGAATCTTAAATACATTATTTTAGCAGTAACAAGCGATAAATAATTGTGCACCATTGTTTTTTGAATTGAGGTCACAATGCAATTGAGGCATGGCGAAATGTAAGCCAAGTGTATGGACAGGATCCCTTGTCAACAAGAAATCTCGAAATTCCGGGATGGAGCTGAATATCTCGAAGATAACCTCCAATCTGGACAATCTGTTGATGAAGATGCACTGAAGGCACTCATTGAATTTAAACCATCCTCAACCAGTCATGAATTAGCCAGACAGAGGGAGTTATGCATAACTTCACAGTCCAAAAATTAGATAAAACTGTCTCCCATGCTCCGTCAGCAATGAATAAAGTGCAACGCCTGACCGCTTGCTCTTCTTTGCTTCAACGTTAACACAGAGAGCACTACTGGACCAAATATTAATCGCTTCTACCAATGGTTATCACCAGGGGAACCTCCAAGAAAGATTCCAGAACAGGACCTACACCCCAAAAAAATTTGGCTGACTGTTTTCTGGACAGCAGTTGGAGTGTGCACTTTGAGTTCTTAGAGCAAGCTCAAACCATCGCAGCACACGAAATATGTTCCAACGGGCTTATCAGAAACTCCTCCAACAATTATCTGCATTAGTTAATCGCAAAGCCTACTGTTACCTTAATGTTTTGTCCTAGACTACCTGTCAGACTTTAAAAAGGTGCCAAATATAAGTTTAATAGAAGTTCATTTGTTATTATTTTGTTATTTGTTATTATTCCTTCTATAGTGGGTTCTTTACTTTATAATAGTATGCTATACCGTAGCGCTCAGAAAATAAGGCAAGAGTGAAATATTATATGTAAATTTACAAACGATTATTGGACTGAACCAATATTTTACAAGAGGGTGTAGAAAGGTGAAACACTTCATAGACCCAAACAATTGGGAGATAATTCTCATACAAAAACTGAACAGACACTTTTGCTGGTTTGGCGATATTCAAAAAATAAGCACAGGTCACTTTTGCTAAAAAAAAAAAAAAAAAAAAAAAAAAAAAAAAAAAAAGTAAGTTTCCGTTCTCACCAGAAAATGCATAAAAATAACTGTAACATAATACTCCTTCAATTTTTATAAGAAATATCAAATCAAAGGGTACATCTCGATTTTAAGGTCCAAAAGGCAATTACAAAAGCCGCTGAGGAGGGGAAATCTTACAACAGCATTGCATCTGCTTTCGAAGTTCCAAAAACTACAGTAAGAAATATTATTCAACGAAAGAGAGTAAGAGGAGACCTCCAACGAAAACCTGGATCAGAAAGACCACGTACTACCACAGAAAAGGAAGATAGACTGCTTTGTTGGTTATCGAAAGCTCAGCCCAGATTTACAGCAGTGGATTTGAACCATGAAATACAAGAGGCTCATGGGGTTAAAGTTAGTGTTTCCACAGCAAAACGGCGTTTAGTAGAAGCAGACTTGAATGGTAGCCGTCCTGCAAAGAAACCTCTCATTACAGCAGCTTTCAGGACGGCCCAAATTGCCTTTGCAAAGAAGTACCGTCCTGCAAAACCTTAATGGGCGAAAATCCTCTGGAGTGACGAATTTAAGTTTCTGCTTTTTGGAACAGACTGAATACAGTATATTCGACGCCCCAAGAACAAGCGTTTCAATCCAAAATACCAAGTGCCCACAGTGAAGCATGGAGGGGGATCTCTGATGGGTTGCTTTAGTAGAAGTGGGTGGGTCCTCTTGTGCGTGTTGTTGCTTCTATGGATGAGAATATGTACAGAAATTCTACAGAACCACATGCATCCCCACGGAAAAAACTGCATGCCCAGAGGCTGCCTGTTCCAACACGACAACGACCCCAAACGCAATCCAACCTTGTTAAGCATTATCTGGCTTCCAAAAAAGTTCGAGTACTTGATCTCAACCCCATCGAACATCTCTGGGAGGTTCTGTTTCGTCGCTGCAAAGACAAAAAGGCATCGAACTTGATGAAAAATTTCAAATGTTTCAGGAAGAATGGTTTAAGATTCCGTCCGAAACCATGACAAAGTTAGTCGATTCTATGCCTAGCAGATGTCAAGCTGTTATCAAGAGTAACGGCTATCCGACTAAGTACTAATGTACGACATCATCTCCTTTGATTTCTCACTTTGTTTCAGATTTGCAACATGTTTGGTATGAAATATGTATCAAAATTTAACCAGTGCCTTATTTTGTGAACACACATAAAATACAATTTTCTTTTTTACAGCAACATGTTATAAAAAATTGAGATATTTTTTATTTATAAAGTTGTATTTCCATGTCATCTACCATTTGTTGAAAAAACTCTTATTGTTCTGTTAGAATAAAAGCCAAAAATTGTACTCGTGCCTTATTTTCTGAGCGCTACTGTATATCTGAATAATGTTCAACGCTAGACTGAAGTCAGTATTATATATATTATCTTGTACAGAGGGTAGATTATCACAGAACGATAATCTGTGGCACTTACTCCTTCGAAGGAGTTTTGCGCCATCCCAGTAATTAACGGCTGCTACCAGATGACAGTAGCAGCCGAGACCGACGGCTTAACGTGCCCTCCGAAGCACGGGGGGTTCATGATGGAAGAGCTACTGGCGGACGAACAAACCAGTGGCTATCACCAACTGCTGGGCATCCAGCAATGGACTCTCTGCAAATGGGTCAGACTAAAGTCCCCCAATAGCTGTGCCCCAAATAGCCGTTCCAGCAAGCAGTGGTTCTCAAGCCACTGGCTGTCATCCCGCCATCAACTAGCCGCACCTGAAATTGCTTAACTCCATCGATCGGCGAGCCGATCGACGAGACAACCAGGCCACAGCCACCCCCAAGTCAGTGTTATACAATTATCAGTGATTTTTTAATTGCGGATAGTTATCGTCAAACACGACGTTTTAAATTCGAAATCCATTAAAGGTTACCTTCATTTGGTCTGAACTATTTTCCTATAAGAAATGTGGTTACTATACAGGGTGTCCAAAAAGTCTGGTGACATTACATATCTCTAAGCTGCCAGGTAGACGAGATCTGATGTGTGTGGTTTGTAGGTAATAGGGGGGTGGGGAATTCATTGCCGCACTCAAATTTGACTTTGACCCCCAAATTTAAGGTCATCCATTTGCTAACTCGAAAACTATTAAAGATAGAGAAAAATTTGCAATTGCTATCCTGTAGAGCAACACCATATTAGTTTAAAAACAATTTTTAATCACACCCTTCCCCTTGAAAGATTTTGAGAAAATGGATGAGGATCACTCAAGGTCATAACCCCAGGTCTAACACATTTGAATTGCAGTGAAGCACACCGTTGGGAATTTTCTTTCCCTGAGTAACTCTTCCTCGCCCATTTTCTCAAATTCTTTCAAGGGGGAAGGGTGTGATTAAAAATTGTGTTTGTTGCCCTACAGGGTAGTAATTGGAAAATTTTATCTATCTTTAATAATATCTTTGATATTTTCGAGTTAGCAAATGGATGACCTAAAATTTGGGGGTCAAAGTCAAATTTGAGTGCGGCAATGAATTCCCTACTCCCTATTACCTATAAACCATACTCATCAGATCTCGCCTACCTGGCAGTTTTGAGATATGTTACCAGACTTTTTGGACACCCTGTAAAATGCAAAGGCAAGTCAATGTATAGTCTCAAAATGGCATAGAAATGAAAGTTGAAATAGTTACCTGATGAAATTTGGTTTATTTTTCAACGTAATCTCCATGAACATTTAGGCACTTGTTCCAGCGTTTTTAGGCCCCTCAAAGCTAGCAGCGAAGAAGGTTTGTGGTTGGTGTCGTAGCCAGGTGGTAATCTTCAAATAGACCTCCTCCATATCATGGAATCGGTGTCCACCCGGATGATTCTTCAGTCGGCCGAAGAGGTGAAAGTCGGATAGTGACAAATCCGGACTGTAGGGTGGATGTTCCAAACGTTCCAAACTATGGACCGCATGTGTGAGCCACTGTGTGCACGAGCGTTGTTATCCAACAGAAGAACTCAATCTCGCAAAGCACCTGGACGTTTCCTGCGAATGGCTAACCGTAACTTCGTCAGGGTTCTGCAATACGTGACAGTGTGATCCTGAGGTAGAAAAGGCCGAGTAGGATGCCTTTAATGTCCCAAAATACGGTGAGCACCATCTTCTGTGCCGATTGGGTGAGCATCGTGCACACACTTTGTGAAACTGCAGGTTGTCATGCATAATGCTGTAAGCTGTTCCATGTGAGCAATTCAACTGTAAAGCCACCTTGTCGGTTGCCACACGTCGATTGCCACGGATCATGTCTTCCACTTTCCTCATGGTACCGTCACTGCGAAATTTTGCAGGACAACCTGGACGAACGGTATCACTGATGCTGTTTCGACCACCATTGAAATGTTCCACCCAGTTGTAAACAGGTTTCCTGGATGAACATTTGTTACCTTAAACAGGTAACATTTCCTTGTGCACTTACTCAGCAGATTTGCCCTGCGCCCGCAGAAATTGAATTATGGCCCGTTGTTCAGCACGGATACAATCAACTAACACACCTGCCATCTTACCCACGTGACACTGGAATGACTCACCACCGCACGAGAACGTGACTAACGAGCGCCGCACATGCTACACGATGGTGCTGCCCCTATACCGACATTTGCGTTAAAGATCATTGCAACGACCGATATTCATAGCACAAGTTCAGATTGAAGCAATTTGAAGATATTTCATTTTGCGACTTATTCATTGACTTACCCTCGTAGAATCGACTTCCGTTTCATCTACGGGGCCTTGTTATTGCTTTTCACTGATGTGTATCACTTTTGTAAACATTCACAATAAAAGGATTATCTTCTATCTAATTCAGAATTATAAAATATCTCAGTTTTACAATTTATTTTATTCATTCAGTTTGATTTTACTTATTTTCTGGCGTTTTTGGTCTTGTCTGTATTTATGTTTTCTCGAGGATCTTTTTCAGCCTTTTTTATTTATTCCTTTGGAATGCTCTTGATTAAATAAATAAATAAAACAATAAGAAGCTTTTTCGCTGATTAAGCCATTTCATGGATTTTTATCTATTTATTCCTTCACTTAATATTCCCCATGCACATAATGCCATGATAATACAAATGAACAAAGAAAGCACATATATATATTGATAGTTTCATATTTTGCGAAATGCTCACTGTTTTGACATTTAAAAATTGAATATTATCAGGAGAGCTAGGAAAAGATATATATTCGAAGCATTAAATATAGCTGAAAGACCGGAACTTCGCATTCAGAGAAATTAAATTGCTTCAACAAAAAGGCGGAATGCTAAAGGTCGGCAATAAATGGTTAATGCAAGCTGAGCATTAGGGGCCATGAATAAGCCATCACCATCGCACACGCAGACACTGCTAGAATAGACATTTTGGAATGGAAGCGCTCATCTTTTTTTTTTTTATTAAATCTTTCGGAAAAAAAATGAATACATAAGGGATTGAAAAGCAGCAGAAACGGTAATGAAGAAAGGATTTAGAATTGCAAATTAAAACTAAAAATAGCTAATATAAAAGAAAACGCCATTGAACTCTTAAAACATTTTCAAATGAAAACTTACAATGAAAGCTCTACATTTAAAAAGGTTTTCTCAGCTGATTTAGATGTTTTCGTTGAGTTTACACTGATTTTACACGATTTCAGGGCGCTGATACCAAATATTCAAACAAAGATCTCACGAGTTTTCAAAAAGAACAGATGTTTATTCTACAAATAATAAAGCATTATTTACGTGATATACGTCAAACGATCACTGCATTGCACGAGTCGTAATAAGAAAATATACAGAGTGATTCAGTCAATTTCTGACCATTTCAGTACTATGATTTATTGACCCATTAATGTTTACAAACTTAGCATTTCAATATGATATTTTAGGCAGTTCGGAGTTTTTATTCCCGTGGAAAAGTCTTGATAATATGCTCAATGTGGCCACCACGAACGTTTTGAACTGCTCGCAGCCGAATGGTGAAGGTGTTCATAACTCTATCCAGGATTTCTGCATCCACAAGGGTGCAACAGTCGACGATGCTTTGTCGCAGCTGTAGTGAACACACTGTCTTTAAGGAACCCCCAGAGATAAAAATCACATGGGTTTAGGTCAGGACTCGTAGGGGGCCAAAGAAAGCCACCCCCGAATCGTTCTGGAAACCTGTTTGAAATGACACGATTTCCGAATTTCTGATTGAGATAGTTTAGCACTTCATTAGTGGTGTGAGGCCTAGTCCCAGCCTGTTGAAACCATTGATGTCGAAGCGGTATACGCCTCCTTCGCAGCTCGGGGATGAAGAAGGTTTCCAACATGTTAAGGTAAGCCTGTGACGTTACGGTGCCCTCAAAAAAGAACTGACCAATGATGCCTCTTTTGGAAATAGCGCACTAAGCCATAAACTTTCGTGGATGAAGAGGTGAGTTATGGATCTCATGAGGGTGCTGGGAACCCCAAAAACGAACGTTGTGTTTATTAACGTCACCTGACAGATGGAAGAAGGCCTCATCTGTCGCCCACAGGTTGTCCACAATGTCCTGATTGGCTTCCATTTCTGCTCCAACCTCCATCGCAAATTGTTGTCTGCTTCTGTCTTCCAGTGTCTGTTAACTCCTGATAAACATGGATCTTATACGGGAACAGATGTAAATCCTGTCTCAAAATTCGCCACGTCGTGGTATACGACAGCCCTTCTTCAATGGATAGGCGGCGAACAGATTTTTTGGTAGGGGAATCGACCAACCTTGTGCGAATATTTTCGACAACTTCGGCCGTTCGAACACGAGCTTTGCTCCCGCCTTTTTTCTTGCCTTTAACAAATCCAGTGGCACGAAATTGCTTGACAAAATCCATGATTGCTTGCCTGCCTGGTGCGTCTCGACACTTATACTCCTTCCGGAACGTTCTTTGCACGGTTACAGGTGATTTTGTCTCGAAATACCATTCGACAACCTTGCATTTCTGCTCTGTTGATAAAGCGGGCGCCATTTTTCAACAATACGATTTTCATGCAGCGCCGTTGCAACAATACAAACTCCAACTACTTAGAAATTCGATTTGGCGCTCATATTCTTTCAATTGTTTATCCCTAATGCACGTCATTCGAGTGAAATGGTCAGAAATTGACTGAATCACCCGGTATAATAGTTTCCAAATCTTATAAGCTACGGCTATAATTCTAAATAATTTGAAGTTTTTTAAATGATTTAAAATGAAGCAGAAAGTGGCTATCCAATGTCTTACAGGAAACCTGATGAAGCTGTCGAAGTTGTTAAATGAAATTTCTTTTTTTTATATATTTTTTTTACTAGTTTTAAAAGTTCCCGTGTATTTAATTAAAAACCTTACTTTTCGACACTTCATAAAAATTTTTAATAATAATTTCAAGAATTTTAAAAACTTGAGCAAATTAATTAATTAAAAAAAATAAACAAACTAGATCAAGAAAAATCACAATAACATTCTAATAAGTTTTCAAAATGAATTAAAAATTTCTTAATACACCAATAAACTTTAAATTTTGGCTTAATAACAGATTTAACATTAATGGCCTAATGACAATTTTGACATATACCTTGATAATTATTCAGACATAATCTTGAAAAGATCAAATAATAATAATAATAATAATAATAATAATAATAATAATATAAAATCTTGTAAACATTCCAAGGAGGAGCTTTAGCAGTGAAGCAGAAATACATTTATACGTTTATTAAAAAGAAATTAATCCCCCCCCCCCCCGAGTAGGATAAGGCAAGTCATCGATTTTTACCCCTTTATCTGCACTTTTTACCTCTCCCCAAGTTTTTTTTAATCAATAAATTGATTTTCTCGAATGTAATATGTAAAAATGTAAAGAAACTTCGTATCTTCTTTCCTTTCTCATTATTTCCGAACGTATGACATATCACATGCCATATGTTGCCATAGTTCTAAGGACCAAGTGGCTGCCACCCCCGCAAATCCGATCCCACTGGAACAATTGGGCCTAAACTTCATAGTAATGTAGATGTTGCCTAGAGGAATCTGGATACTGGATTTTACGCCGTTACGTATCTAAATACCACACATATGTTGCCCTCTCTGAATCCCACCCCCGTAATTCCGACCCCTGTATACCAATAAAAACAAAACAAAGTAGTGCAGATGGACATGCCCATAGTAAGCTACATTCCGAATTTCAACCTTCTACCTCAAAAAAATGTAGAAATTATGAAGGGCGCGGACCGACATTATAAAACCAATAAGTAGCTCCATTCTTATTCTAATTACGAGGGTCAGTCAAATGAAAACCGGAAATATTTTTTTACAGTTCCTTTATTAAAGACAGAGTCGGTACACTATTTTTCAATGTAGTCCCCATCTTTTCGATGCATTTCCGCCACCGAGTCGAGAAGGCATGGATACCTCGGGGGGAAAAAATCTTTATAGAATGGAGATCTTGCTTATAGGAATTTGCATACAAAATTTCACTCCTTTATATGCATAAATACACTTAGACTTTTTGGTCCTCTCTAATTTTCACCCCCAAAACTCCGACCTTAGTGGGCTAATCAAAACCTAACTAAATAGTGAAGGTGCACATGCCCATAGCAACCTACATTCCGAATTTCAACCTTCTACCTCAAAAAATGTAGAAATGATGAAGGGTGATTCAAATCATGTGTAAAATAAAACCAGTAAGTAGCTCCATTTTTCCGCTACTTAATAATAAGCTTATAGATTATGAGCACTTGAGCAATCGTGCGTCGACAAAGCGATTTCAAATGCGCGCGCCGATGTCAATAATGCTTAAAAGATGAACAGAAAGTAACAATATATTCCTTCTTGACAAATCGATTGTTATATGACATGCCAGTATCTTTGAATTCTTTACACTCACTGTTTTAGCACGTGAATTCGACTTGAAGGGGTCCACGAAAAATTCTGAAAAGTTGATACGGCCGAGCTATGACTTTGATGCTCATATCTCTGAAAACAGAATTTAAAAAAGTTAATCCGTTTTCAAGTTATCGTGCAAACGGCGGACGGATAAACGTACAGATCAAGGGCGCATTCTTATAAGTAGCTTTTATGCTAAAGCCCCTAATAAAGACAAACTACTAAACAATAAATTAAACTAATAAAGTAAACCTAATAAAATGAAACTAAAGACAAGTCACACAACTAAAGACAAGTCACACAAGGATTTTAAGGCATTCGAGAATAAAAAAGAAAGCATTTGATTTCTAAAGAAGCCTTTCGTTATTAAGAATTAGATGAGGTTGCTAAGGAAGCCTCTGTTTGGTAAGCAAGGCGTACTTCTAAGGGAAATGTATAGTTCAAACTGAATAAAACACCTGAAAAGTTAAAAGGAGAAAGTAGCAATTCTCTATAGATTAGAACATATCAGAATCTTTTAATGCGTAAGATTCCTATTTAATGAAATGAGCGTTAATTGTTGAAGCGTTCTGTGTAAGGGTCAATTTTTCGTTATAAAATATTGCCAACGCTTTCTACGTAAGAATGTACCATTGAAGGAATAATTAGCTACTAGCTATTTTTAAATTATGCCTAACACAAATTAACTGTTGATAATATAAGGCGTAAGTAATTATATGCCATATCTTAGTATTGAAAGTTTCCAATGGTATCATAATGGTATCATTAAACCACGAATCTTTGAACCAATTTGGATTATCATTAGTTTTACGTTGTATTCATTCATGACACGTAATTCCAAGTCGTTTGATATCTTACATGCCATATTTTAATATTGAAAGTTCCTATGAACCATAATGGTTCCACGAAACCAGATGCCTTTGAACCAATTTCGACTATCATTAATTTTACGTTATATTCATTCATGACACATCATTCCAAGTCGTTTGATATATTACATACCATATTTTAGCATTGAAAGTTCCAATGAACCATAATGGTTCCACTAAATCAGGTTCCTTGGAACCAAGTTCGACTATCATTAATTTTACGATATATTCATTCATGACACATCATTCCAATTCGTTTGATATATTACATGCCATATCTTAGCATTGAAAATTTCCAGTGGACCATAATGGTACCACTAAACCACATACCCTTGAACCAGTTCTGACTGATATTGACCATCAAGAAAGACGATCACGTGTCTTCGCTTAATTCACAAGCCTTTTCTCTGCTTTAGCTATAGAATCTTAAAGGGAGAACAGCATTTGGCAATGCACAGGTCATTTATACATGGAATTGTATAGTGAAAAACGTGGTCCCCTATATTATTTTTGACCTTTTGAACCGGAAGTAGTTCACCGATTTTTTCCACCAACGAACTCAGTCTTCCGATTTCCCTAAGTTGTCGAATGGCGAAAGCGGAAGTCGAAAATTCGGAAGCGTTCGAAAGCTAGAGCACCAACATACATAGAGACAGACAGACGGACAGACGCACATTGTGAAAACATAAGTACCTATCGATCCTAATAATGCAATTACATCTTAACATTCCGGTCAGAAATTTATTTATTTATTTATTTAAAGAAAAGTCAATTTCCAGACTGGGGCACATATGGCTGCAAGGCCGACGTGTTGGGTTCCCGGAGAGGAAAAGAAAATATAAACATAGTAACTTGCATTAACAGTATCTAATATTATTTATTTTTCAAAACTAATTTGATTATTTAGGATTTTTTTTTACAAAGATACAAAACCAGACTACAATAGAAACAATGGATATGGTTTGATTTGGTGTGGTTTGTTTGGTATTAACGTCCTTTTCAACTACTATAGTCATTTCAGGACGGCGTTATAGGCGCCGCAAATTTTGCCTCGCAAGGGTTCTTTAACGTGCAGCCGGCAAACGACTACACGGGACCAACGGCTTTACTTCCCTTCCGAAGGAGGAAGTACGTGATCTCAGAATTTTCCCCTTGGAAAAAATCCTAGTCGTCCTCGGCCGGGGTCGAACCAGAGTCCTCGGGCATCAGAGGCGATCACGCAACCACTGAGCCACCGAGGCCGATAAACAATGGATACGAACAGTATCTATTGAAGTTACCACAATGTCACAATATGGTAATTTCACAAGTCATAATAAATATTGAAATGTTCTCCGCCTGTGCCGACAAACGCATGGATACGACGGACCATGGACTGTCGAACACTTTCATAGACTTCATGACCGTTGCGGATGGCTTCACACGCGTCTATAGTAAGTTGATGTAACCGCTCCACATTTGCACAGGTCTTTGCGTGCACTAGGGCTTTGAGATGTCCACTGGATTGAGATCGAGAGACTTATCCATCACTCATGGTAGATATTAGCGTGGTCTTCTCACTAGGACCACAGAAATGAAATTTAAGGCACTTTAGTGTCACAGCCGTAGCATTGAGATCCAGAGGAACACATTCCTGACATTCCATCGAGCCGCTGAAGTTTGACTATGTTGAAGCCCATAGACTGATCTTCTTCCACCCGCAGTAGTTTGCAAAATGTCCACTTCACCCAAATTGCAGTTCGAACGACCATCCCCTTTAAAAGATTATAATATTAGTAAGCCTCCCCCGTGGGCACAGTTGCTAGGGGACTTTAGTCTGACCCATTTGTTGAGTGACCAGTGCTGGATGCCCAGCAATTGATGATAGCCACTTGTTTGTTCGTCCGCCAGCAGCTCTTCCATCATGAATCCCCCCGTGCTTCGGAGAGCATGTTAAGCCATCGGTCCCGGCTGCTTTGTCATCTCGTAGGAGTAAGTGTCACAGATTATCGTTCTGCGATAATCTATCCTCTGTACAAGATAAGATAAGCCTCTCCCGAACACTGTGGCTGAAATTTGTGGGAGCACCATCATGCTTAAACCATACTCTTTCTCTAACGTCCAGGGGCACATTCTCATGAAGGTCTGGAAGCGTGTCAAGGAAGAACGCCCGTACAAGTTGCCAGTAAGAGGTACTAGTACAAAGTATAGCTCGATCAGGCAGTCGTCTACAATATCGGCCTGCACATTGATATTAAATGCTGCTGGCGTCGAGCAATCAATGTACAGCGCAAATTTCCCACGGCCCACAGATATTTGCAAAAATAAGTGACACGTTATAGTCAAACATTAAGCTTTTATAGTGAAATAACTCATTAACAAAGCACTTCAAGTCATATGTTTATATGCTCTTTCTTACTTGTTTTGGTATCGGGAACCAGCCACCGCAATTTGTCCCCTTGTTTTAGATTCATCTTGTATTTAAAGGATATAAAAGTATTGTCCCGTCACAATAGATTCCTCTTGTATGTCTTCTGTAAGGGATAAATTTTATTATTAAAGAATAAAATTTTTATTTACCCGAACAGAAGGACTGAGACTCAAGAAAACTGAATTAAAATTAGCAGAGATTTTTAATTAATCAGATTTGGCTAAATACAGCTTCAATTCGATTGAAACAGAATAATATTTGAAAAGCATTACAAAAATAAGGTAAGTTTTAAGCATCCAGCCGTTACTTCTCAGATACTCCCCGTCCGACGAAACACTCTCCTGGTTACTCAAACTTCGCAAAAAGAAAAGACAAACATTAGTCCCTGAATAAAATATAAAAATCTTTCAGGATTAGCTAGCAACCAAAATTCTCTTAAGTCTATAAGAATACGGTTAAAGTCAAACATCAAAGTACGCTAGACAAGCGAACACCAAAAAGGCGAGAACATTATCCATAGTAGAAATCTTGTAAAGAACGAAACTAAATATCGAGTCCAATATTGAGCCGCATACACACAACGAGCAACATTAATCTATGCTTGCAGATAAAGTAATTCATTAAGCCACAATAAGCAATCGTTTGGCTTTTGATAATATTAATGGCAACAATCCAAAAACGTACACACAAAAGAGACTTTACAAACGCGGATAGCCTGATGGGACTAACAGTCCGGATGCATGAAGCAAAAATAAATATTACAAATTGCATACTCCAAAGCGCAAAAGCTTTAAATGCTAATTTTCATTAATGCAAATATTCCGAGCGCAACAGCTCTTAAATTTAGGCAGGTTAAGTCCTTACAAAGAAAATATTAAAAGAGTCGCTATGCAACTACTAATAGGCATTAAAGTTCACCTTATCGTATTTTACTACATCCAAATTCAATCCAGGTAAATAAAATACAAATATCTTGGCCGAACTAGTGAAGCGTGAGGCGTCCTTTATTATCTTGGACGAATCCATTCAGACCAAGCGGGAAAGTTCCTTTCGCATGTCTGAGTTCGAACTCCCGGCAAGAATCACGCTTGTTATTTTTAACATGAGACCAATTATCTAATTGTATCCTCGTTAGGGCGAAAATGCAAGAAGGTAGGACACTTACATCAAGTTGAGGGCCGTTCAATAAAGTTTCTCGCCGGTTATGAGCTTGCTCTCCCTCGACGGAAACGGGCGGAGAAGCCTGCCGACGTCTATCTCAGGTTTTCCTGCTTTCGACGGTTGCTATCCCACGGTCCAAGGAACGGGCATCGGCTATGCTCGGGCTTATATCCTCCGATCTGGCCTCACAAGAATCCTTCATCTCCCTTCCATCGCTCCTAACAGTAGCTCGATTCCCAACGACTGACCAAAGAACGTTAAGGAAAAGAATGAAAGCTCTACTTGATTTAGTGTAAGTTTGTAGATCCTAGCGCCGCCACAGCCTGGCGGGAAAGTGGTATGCAGAGAAGCTCTCGCGCATGTCAAAGAGGGCAGCAAATGCTTTGTTATGCCTGCATTCATTGAAGTTTTTTTATTTAGTTTTAAAATGCTAAATTAAATTATTGTTCATTTATTTTCTCATTTATTTACTGACACGGTTTATTATATTGAAAGTATAATTATTTTATTCCATAATATTATTTTATAATGAAATCTTGTAATTTTTTTTAAATTCTGTAATTTTTAATATATTTTAAAAAGAAAGCAAATATTTTAACATGACTTTTATTCACTTACTTTTTTAAAAGTGATTTAAAAGCAGACACCACAAAAGATTAGACCGTGGAAAAGATGTTGAACATAATTTTTTTTATAAAAAAAAAAAATAAAATCAATTGCAGTCAATGCATTCATTTTTTTCAAGAATTTTTTTTGGCTGAAAAACCTGCAACGTATGCATCCGAATTTGTTTCAAATAAATTTGGATTTTCAGTGTCTAGAGTTATTGGATCTGAGTCAAAAGAAGACTTTGCAACTGCCTCGAATTCAAGTTGGCGATAAAAGTTCATCATTATCCTTTTCACAGTTTCCTACTGACCAGGAAAAATAACATTTGTGGCCATAAGTTAATTTGCTTGGCAATTGTTTTACCCTTAGCAACACACGCGCAAGATATGTGATAAGCTGAGGCCGCGCTGAAATGCATTGTTATAGCAGCACAAACAATCAAAAAACGTATAAGGATAAGAAATGAAGGCTGTGTTTATATCACGTGATAAAAGCTGCCCGATCATCAAACGGGGGCTTCTCTGCAACACACATTTCCCGCCAGACTTGGGCGGCGCCACTTACGTCTACGCGAGCCTTTCCTTCTTATCCTTATACGTTCTTTGGACTGACCTCTTCCTCCTCTTCTTCTCTTTCCACTTAACCTTCCCTCTGTTCTCATTGGTCGGCATTCTGTTACGTCGTACTTCGTAATTACCGTCGCCTCCTCGCTTGAATATCAATGTATTTCGTTCGTAATTCGAAGCACGGCGTAACATCTTCATTTCAATTATCTACTATAAACTTCCTCATCGAATTACTTGAGCTGACGAGCATAAATACTTAAACTTATTCATGCATAAATAGTTTCACTAGCATAAATACTTGCACTGGGATAGTATGGTCTTATATCTGTCGTCTATTGTAGTCTCTGCTCTTCCAACTAAATTTGCATTCAGTTTTTAGCGCCTTTCTTCATTTCTCTATGATTCAGTAACAATTCTACTTATACATTTCTCTAATAGTTTTGTTGTTGCAGAACACTTTCATATCATTTTCCTTGTTTTTAAATTTGTTATCGATGGGACATCACACATAGCACAAAATGTTTATGCATGAGGAAGAGCCCCGTTGGAAGAAACATTTTATTAAAGATATTTTTGCTCAATGTGGAAACATCTCAAGGAGGAGATTTACCACAATAAGCCAGAAAATATATCACGATGGCTTTTTGCAGAGATTAGCAGAGGAATTGTCTCCAACAAGGCGTATATTCTACGCATATTTCAGTGGGTATTATGAAATATTTGTTATATTAAAAATTGTGTATTCTGTATTGTTTCCCTAGAGAATTCATATTGTGAATTGTGTATATTGTGAATTGTGTATATACACAATACACAATATGTGTATATTCGCAGCCGAAACAATACACAATACACAATATGAATTGTCAAGTTTTATGAAATATTTGTTATGTTAAAAATTTTATGAGATATTTTCAGTTATGACATTTTATGCTTCTTCACCTACTTAAATTGCGCGAAAGCAGATACTACTACTACTACTACTACTACTACTTGATTCGTCAAAAAAATTATTTTCTTAATTTTGAATATTTTTGCTCTTGCCATTGCTTTTAATATTGTCACTGCAATTATGACAATTGATTACTTTGTAAATAAAATTGTAGACGAATAAATTAAATATCTTTTGTACAAGGTGCGCTCAATAAGTAATACAACAGATTTTTTCCCCTCGGTCAATTTTTGTTAGTAAAGTAACTATTTAAAGCGTGGCATCCTTTATTCTTCTCGCACTAGTTAAGGTGTTTTCATCAACCTCCACAACGAAACAACTAGCTTTGAAAAGTGAGATGCGCAGTAGTTGAATTTCTGTTGGCGGAAAAGGAAGGAGCATTAAAGCGCTTACTTAAGTACTCAGAATGTCTACGACACATGGCAGTTCATAAAAGCACTGCGAGTAGTTGGGGCAGCGTCTATCATCTTCAGAACAAGGAGAGTGACTACGACACGGACCAAAGAAGTGGTATCGTCGACGACTTACAGACTCTCATAGGTAGGTGACTTAAGGCCATAGACTTGAATTAGGTGACTAAGTAAACTTCAATGAATCAAACCTGCTTTGAAAAATAGTTATTGAACGACCGCTGTACATTTCTTCTTCGAATAAATGGATGATCAGAGATTCTCTGAAGGACCAACTTTGGTCGTGTTCAAATCTCGTGTTTACCACGGATATGACATTTACATTTACTTTCAAATGAATACTCGTGCAAAGCAATTGATGCTCAAAATCATCAAATTTACAATCTCTTAATATGAACTCAGTAGAAAATTAAAATGCAAATTAGTTTATATCTTCATATTCAATTCAGCTGCAAGAAGACATACATGACAATCCGAATGCTGTCTTTGCAAATATTCGCGATTGGTATCTTATAATAAATTAATAAACACGGCGATGAAACTTTATCCCCATTAAAATATTCGAGAGGGATGGGCACTGTTTTTTTTTTCTTAATGAAAATATTAATTAAAATAGTTCGAGGAATTTGGATAAAATGAAAATACTAATTAAGGGCATATAAGTTTTTCATTAAGAGGCACTGTATTTGGGTGAAGAGAATTGATTGGTTCATCTGAAGATGAAGTTTAATCTTTTTACACTGTAATTATTTTAAATACATACGGAATGCTTAACTTTTGTCCAAATTTTAACCAGGCATTACTCAAATTCATCGTGGCAGCACCTGTATGCCTCGTTCGCTCCATTGTGTGCAGCAGTGTTTTTAATTAGGGGCGAAACGGGAGGGCCTAATCAGTTGAATGAAGATTAAATCTACTCATGACATAACGACAACTTTTTTAATAATCCACCAATTAACACGCGACCTGAACCTTAAAATAGATCCATTAGAGGCCTAAGGTTATGGAGGTGATTTATGCTTTAATTATTTTTGACTCCCGCATGAAGAATGATAGGCAGAAATAAGACGGAAAATTAAAAACACGCAAACCCAAGCAAAAGTTGGAAGAAATAACAAAGTGGGGGGAAGGGAATGGAACGAAAGATGAGGGACCAATGACTCCACTCGAAAGAGAGAAAAAGAGATTCCATCAGCAACGAATAATAAGCCACATTCTCCACCCCCTCCTCTTCCTCTCGGCTCTTCCCACTTGTAAAATCTTCTAAAGCCTTTGAGGTAGGCGAAAAAAAGAATAGAAAAATCGAATGGTTTGCCGCCAGAGGCTCTTGACGTAGAAGTTTTGAAAGCAAGGAGAGAAGGGACGAGGAGTGGGAGAGGAAAGAGACGTATTTTTGATGCAATAACAAGATGACATTAACTAGGTTTCTCCCTCGGTTATCATTAGCCAAAAAGAAGCAAATATTTGTGAATCGAGCCCGACGCACGACTAATATGGGGATCCATGCGTGGAGAAGACGTTTCACAACCTCGGGGGGAAGTTTTTCACCATCTCGCTCTCAAAACGATGTTTCAAAACGTCTCTCTTCTAGCGTTTGATTGGCATTAATATTCAAACTTCGATACCAGTAAAACCAGCTTAATGTCTCATTGGTAACGGTCGAAATAAAGGGGAAAGGGGAGGCATTAACGCATTTAGTCGGTTCTTTCACTTCAGCATCACTGCAAAACCAAAGCGCTGATTTTAAAGTTATAACTCGCAGCAAAAAGGAGGGAAAAAAATACTCCAAACAAATGTCAAAAAATAACGAAGGACGAGCAGGGTCTCCATTATAAGCATAATTCATTTCAAAGTTCATGAAAATAAAAGTTTACTTTTTAACGTTTTTTTTTAATTATTTATTTTTTTGAAAGCAAACATGCATACCCATTCGTTTAAATCACAACCTTATAATTTACTTTAAAAATTATTAAAATTGTAATGTGCATTATAAAATTAATGAGTTTTCTGAATCCAAGGAAAATAACTTGACGAAATGCAATAACAGAAAAAAAGTTAATTTCAAGCAATTTTTAACGGATTCTAGAAAAGTTTTTCATTTAGGCTATCTAAATTTAAAAAAAATCAATACTTTGTTTTCCTAAAACGATTTCATTTCCATCAAAGATCAGCGAATCTTTTATTTCAATTTAAATAAAATTCCTACCTCAGATCAGGTTTCTTCAAAATAAGAAATCAAGAAATTCTGCAATACAATATAAATACGTAATTTAAAATCTTCTCTATTTTCTTTTGATTCAATTTCTCATAATCATTTATTGAAAATAAAATCATTAGCGTTAATTACGTTCTACGAGCGTCACGGGTAAAACGAAAACCAGGGAGGGGAAAATTTGATTAAGTTTTACAATATTAGAGAAATAAGTGAAATAAATCAAAGCAAAACTCAAAAATAACATTTAGTCAATTATTCGTCGACCGCATGTTGTTTAGTTTGGGGAGGGAAAAAATTCCACTCAAATAAATTGCCAATTATTTGTAAGCGGGTGGGGGGCTTCAGCTCCTCTATCCTACGTGACGGCCGGAGTTAGCAAGGAAGCCGAACGACAAGGCGGAGTTTCCGTCTACAATGAAAGCAGCACGAGATCGGCTTTGAAACTCACGTGACTCACCGGCGATGATGATTTGCTACGGAGAAACGATCACGAAGGCTCGTGCTCGTAAATTCCAATCATTCTCTCATTCTAGTCTAATGGAGTGGTCAACACTAAATGTCAGAATAACAAGGGGACTTCACCTTTAATGGGTCACGTCATTCTGCTTTGGTCGTTGGTTGCGCATGCGCTGAATGATAGACGGCTTCAGAAAGAGGGGAAAAAAAGATCCATCAGGTGATTTGGTCACGAGTGGCATACGCCGAGTAGCCATCGACAGAAAAGTTTCTCCAAAAGCCTACGAATATTTTTGACGCCTTTTCACCTTTACGTCCCTGCCTTGTTTCGGGCTTTGCAGTTTTATTACAGAAAATTAACAATTTCTCATATGGGGACGTGGAACATTTAATAAGAATATCTAAATTAATTTCAGTAACAATTTTAAAGGTGAATTAAATAATTAAGAAATTATACAGTAGGTTCCAAAGATTCAAAAAAAAAAAAATTTAAATTTTATAAGTAAGAAGAATTTCGATTAACTATGCAACTTATAGTTCTTTAGTTAATTTTCATTTTCTATTGTTCTTTGACAAATAACCCATTTATATGTTATACTTTCTCTAATGTACCTTACTTTCTCTTATTTCGGTTTACATTCCGAAATGGGAACTAGAAAGAAATTAAAAATGGAAGTGGGCATTTAGATCGTAATTGGACATGTAGAAACTGTTTTGCTTGTATCGTCCACGCTTCTTACAAAAAGTTAGAGTGAAAAAGATTTTGTTGCAAAGACTTAAGAGGTTTCCAAAATAATAATAATTTTGATTTCAGCTTTTATTCAAAAGTCGGAAGTTTTTTTTTTTTTAATTATCATCTCCCACGCAGGGTGGAACATACCCAGACAAAAGGCACATCCTACAGTATAAATAAGAAAACATCAGAGCTACCTACAAGTGCTTTGCAATCGGTGGCCTTATAGATAAATGTGACATTTTAGCGACTTTCATCGTGGACTTATAGTTTGCCGAAGATAAATAGAATACATATGAACAACGCTCTCATGCCATAAACAGTCATAAGTTCGAAGAGATCATTAATTTTTTCTTTATAAAGAAAGGCAATGCAAAGGATTAGACTTTCAGTAATGTAACATACCTCATCTACAAGATGATCCACAAAAGATGAAGCTTGCAGAACAGTATGTTTAACTAAAGAACATCAAAGAACAACGTCAACAAGTTATATCGTGAAAAAAATCTCCCCCGATATCAGGCCGATCGCTATTGGTATATGGATTTCCAAAGCAACTGCTTCCCTATACCAGAAGAAAGAAGATGAGGAGATTTATGACTACACCTACATAAAGAAAGGAATTGCAGAGGACACTTCTTCAGTATGTGCAGTTCAACCAGAGAGCAATACCGGTGCAGATCATATTTAGCTTCAAGCAGTGTTAGCGAGGTACATACATTAAGCAACGGGAGCCAACGCCTTGTTGGTATAACTCTATCTGTCATTGGACATTGCACCTTACCTAGAGGGTAGATCTCTACAGAATGCGTTGAGCCGTGTGGTCAGAAGAATCCAGTTTTCAGTTCTACCAAGCCGAAGGTAGGTTAAGAATTTGGCGTAGGCATCTACAGAACAGTGCCTCCGTCTTGCGAAATCGGTACTGTTCAAAATGTTTTGGCTTTGTGATAGTTTTGGGAGCCTTTTCAAAGGACGTATGAGGTTACTTATATAACTGGAGATTCTTAAACGCTTTCAGGCTGATCACTTTCACCTCTTCATGGCTTTCATATAGCCTGAATATAATGGTGTCCTGACGCAATATCACAACTGTCACCGCACATCTATTAGGATGATACTGAACAAAAATTAGAATAATGAATCCGGGATTTCCATATAGAGCAGAATTGTCCACATAAAGATGGATGATAATACCTTCGGCGACATAAGATAGTGGCAAATTCTCATCGAGATAATAGTTCAGTCTCCTTCGATCGGAATCGTTTTCATTCAATTTAAAAATCTTGTGATGTTAACTCTCGTTATGCTATTTTGGAAAGTCCTTAGTTAACATCTACTAAAAGTATGTATATACTTTTTGACCTCATCTGCATTAATATCTACAAAGATGCTTAAAACCATAAGCTTTATAAAAACACTAATTTTATAAACAAGATTAGACGTACATTCCATTCCTTCTCCCTCTGACATTAAAACGGTTAATTAACAGTTAACGAGATTAAGATCTTTTCATTTCCTTACTTATAAACCATGTGGTGATTTGAAGGCGAGAGGAAGGTCTTGGCAGTTGCCTTCGTTTTTATGACGTGATTAATGGCGAGCCAAAGGCTGAAGGAAGACAGATGATGAGGTAGCTTTCATTACCTGAGGATTAGTTAGGAAATTTTAGGCGAATGAAGGTCTAACACTGAAACTACTATCCCTTCCTATAGACACCGACAGTCAGTCCGTCAGTTAGAAGCCAAATGACTGTGGATTTTTCAAAACAGAAAAAGAACCCCAGATAGGATTTCAGAATTTTGATTTGCTTTCGCGTTTGAATTAATGAAGTCAATAAGCGGCTGCGTTTGATTTTAATTGCAGCGGAGCATTGAACAGAAAAGAGAAGAAGGAATATTTGAGTAGAAGAAAGAGAAAATTGATTAAATTACATCGTGTGAGCAAATTGTCCAAGTACTGTGTAATTAATATTTAATTCTGTTTATGAAAATAGTTTAAAAAATAAAAAAATCTACAAATTTGTTAGCAAATTCAAATAAACGATTTCTGTGACAATTAAAATAAAGTTTTAAACAATGCTTTATCGATTTTGCTTGCTATGGACTAGAGAATGTAGTTTTAATTACTTATCATGTGCTTCTACAAATGAAAATTGTCTTGTGTTTTAATACGGCTTAATTTCTATATTAATTAAACGAAAGTTTGAGAAAAGGAAGAAATAAAAATGAAGTTGCCTAACTGAAGTTTGATTATCAACTTATTTGCTTGAGATTTCGTTGAGAGTTCTAATTGAATTTCAAAACTTATCATACGGAATGCTTAAAAGTTCATATCCAGAGTAATATTTTAATGTCAACTGTTAAATTTGAATTTTGTTTTATAATCTAGATATTCATTTCAGATTAAAACTTTTCCCAAACGTTTAGGTAAACAAGAAAAGTGCAAATATTTTCATAAAAAATTAAAGAAAGTAATCTGTTTCATTGATAAGATTTTACTTTATACGAGGGGCGTTCAAATTTGATCTGGACTTTATTTTTTGTAAATTTCATTGTTGTAAAAATTTAAAATTTCTTTCTTGGAATGGCAACGACCGCCTGTCATGCAAATGCAGCACCATTCATCCGGTTGCCATGACAACCACTTGTTTGTTTAAACAAAACGGGGGACCGAAGTGGAACAACTAATAATCATCAAGTTTCTCCACAACGAAGGTGTGAAAGCATCTGAACTCATCATACACTTCAAAGACAATTCACCGACTCATATTTGTCTCGATCATCTGTCTTTACTTGGTGCCAAAACTATGAAGGAAGGCGAGAATCCACCGGTAATGAACCTCATAATGATGGCATCATCGCACGAACAAATCAGCTGATAAGGGACAACAGGCGGATTCATGCCTGAGAATTTGCTTCAATGCTGAACATCAGCACTGGCAGTGTGGAGACCATCATCCACGATAGGCTGAAATTCAACAAGATTTGTGCCAGATGGGTCCCTAAGCAACTCTCCGAGGATCACAAAACCACCCGGGTGGAAATCTGTTCCATGCTGCTGCAGCGATATGACAGGTAAGGTGACAGCTTCCTAAGGCGAGTTGTGACCACCGACGAGACATGGATTCGTCACCATACTCCTGAAAGCAAGCGTGCGGACATGGAGTGACGATACACTGACTCACGACGTCCCAAGAAATTCAAGATGACATCATCGGCAACAAAAGTGATGGCGACTGTATTCTGGGACATTAAGGGTATCATTCATGTCAATTTTCTGGAAGAACGTTGAACCATAAATGCACGCTACTATGTGATATTTTGAGGACCTCTCTGAAGCCGTCACTAAGGAAAAAGCGAAAAGGACTTCTTACCAGTGGTGTTTGTTTTCTGCAAGACAATGCCAGACCACAGACAGCCAAACTGACGATGGACACACTGACGGAACCCAAATGGGACATCTTACCACATCCTCCTTACAGCCCGGATCTCTCCCTTTGCGACTATCACCTTTTTGGGCCATTGAAAGAGTTCTTGGGAGGGCAGAGATTCGGCTTCAATGAGGAAGTGAAAAAGGCTGCTCTGACATGGTTTCGACATCAGCCTGAAGATTTCTACAGAACCGGTATCCAGATGCTCCCAGAACGCTGGAAAATATGTAAAGAAGCAAGGAGAGTTCTTTGAGAAATAACTGGTGTGTGTGGGTTTTTTTTGTTGTTTCCTGATTTTTATAAAAAATAAAGTCCAGGTCAAATTTGAACGCCAATTTGAAATTTTTAAACTCTTTCTCAAAGATCTTTCTTCCACACCAAACCAAGATCAGCTCGTCTAAGACTCACTTCTTGTACAGATGATCTCATGATTGTTCGACTTGCTGGCCAACAAAACAGATTTGTTCGAGAAATACAACGTGAATCAGGATTTAATGTCTGAAAATATCAGCAAGTAGGCCTAATCCAAATATTTCTGTCACTCTAATGAAGGAAACATCCTCCTTTAACAGATAAACAAATTCGGCAAAGCAAAAAAGATCCCCGTAAGACTTGAAATTGTTTGTTTCAATTAATTTGCACAAAGGTGTATCTCAAACCAAACTGAAATATTTTATTCACCTAAATAAACCATTATGCTACCAAAATAAGAAATCGCACTATATTGTTTTTTTCAAAATAAACCGCGACAACGAAAAAATTTGACTGCACATAGCCATCCAAAGACCCCATTGGCGCATTAATACACCTGTGGGCGCTTTAGGGAATTCTTTCCTTTACCATGCAACAATACGCACGAATACACTTTACATGAACTCAATGGAACTACTTCCTACGAAGGAGCAGCAGACGACAAATGAATGGATTCTGAAGTTTTTAAACAAACTTTTATTTTTAAAGGTAGATTATTCAAATTAGCTAATTGCCATCCAGTAAAAAAAAAAATCTTTAGGTGAATAAAATGTTTCAATTTGGTTTGAAATTGTAAGATACGAGTGCGGATGGTTCCCTTATAAGTGCTTGTAAAGGTTTTTGAATCTACATTTGGAATTCTATGCCATTGTCATCAAAATTCGAAGCGATCAAGAGTAAAGAAACGAATACTCGTCGATCGTCGTCCCCCACTGTGGTCGGTGATTGTGCCGAGCACTCATTGGTCGAGCACAACGATAATCAACCAATGAGCGATAAGAATGGACGGCAAGGTTTCAAACGCTCTGCGTCACCGTTTTCAAGATTTCTAACGGAAAGGAGAGGGACAAGAGTTCGAAAGAAAAGGAAAAGAAGCAATGGAGAAAGAGGAGAGAAAATAGGTACAGAAGGGATGAGAGAAGGAGTTGAATGTCCGGCATCGAGTTCGAGGAGGGGTCCTTCGCGAGGAAGCTGGAATGTGAGACAGGAAAGCCACGACAGCAATCCATGAACCCGTCGATTACGTGTGGAGCGAAGAGATATGCGACGCGGGGAGGCCAGGAAGGACGTGAAGGAGTCAGAGTGGCCATCAAAATTGCCGTCGACGAATTCGGAGGTACGTCAGCAAGGGATACGCTATACGGCCGTCCAGCCTTTAGTAAAAGAGTCAGCGGAGCGAAGCGAGACGTGAATGGGAGAAACTGGGAACGATATTCGCAGCATAGATCGACCAATTTCCACGGCGTGGATTGCTCTACACCCACCAACGCCACGGAAATTCAGCCGAAGTATCGAGGACGCTTTATCGCTCTTCATGGTACAACGAGCGTAAACCACAAATCATAAAGATCGACGGGGAGGGCCTTCAGCGCAGCAAACTTCAGGAGTCGATTGCAGCGTGCTCACGTTCCTGCCTCGGCTCAGAGACAAATGAAAGAAAGAGACTGGCAGTGCCCTATTCATTTCGCTGAGCGCTACTGGTGCCAGCGGAAGTGCACCATTCGCCATGTTACGATTCGGCATATATTCTCAATGTAATTTCAGCTGTTTTTGTAGATGATTTCTGGAAGTATTAGTAAGCATAACCTGTTTTCTGATTTTTTTTTTAAAAAAACTTTATTGCATTAACTAACGATAACGTATACTTTTAATAACTCCAAATAACTGATTCAATGCCTAACGAATTTTTAAAAGACAAAAATTTTAAAATTTTAAATTAAAAGAAAAGGAAGAAATAATTCTCAGTTCAATAAAATAATCAATTTATTAATCCACATGTTGTAATAAGCAATTGTTTGCGATTGTTTCACATCGGCCTCGCTAGCTCAGTGGTTGCGTTATCGCCTCTGATGCCCGAGGACGCGGGTTCGACTCCGGCCGAGGACGACGAGGATTTTTTCAGGGAGAAAATCCTGAGATCACGCACTTCCTTTGGAAGGGAAGTAAAGATGTTGGTCCCGTGTAGTCGTTTGCCGGCTGCACGTTAAAGAACTCTTGCAAAGCAAAATTTGCCGCCCCTATAACCCTGTCCTGAAATGACCATAGCAGTTGAAAAGGACGTTAATACCAAACAAACCAAACCAAACCGATTGATTCACATGCATTGCCTCGGGCGATCAGCTGTTTCTTGCCAATCCCAACATGGCGGCGCGAAGGCACCACTAGAGGGGAGGTCACTGCCAGTCTCTTTCTTTCATTTGTCTCTGCCTCGGCTAGAGAAAGCTCCGTCCAATGATTCGATGAATTCCTGGCCTAATTTCCAATTGCTTCAACCGGTCCCGTTAATGTGTATTAATTAAATAATAATATACATTTCAAATTGTTAGCACACTAAATTTTTTAGCAAACTACAGGGTGATTCAGTCAATTACTGACCATTTCAGTACTATGATTTATTGACCCATTAATGTTTACAAACTTAGCATTTCAGTATGATATTTTA
This sequence comes from Rhysida immarginata, assembly GCA_023313115.1. Classification (NCBI taxonomy): domain Eukaryota; kingdom Metazoa; phylum Arthropoda; class Chilopoda; order Scolopendromorpha; family Scolopendridae; genus Rhysida; species Rhysida immarginata. The sequence continues at coordinate 1,503,481 of JAHWFO010042181.1, read as the reverse complement.
GGCAGTTCGGAGTTTTTAATCCCGTGGAAAAGCCTTGATGATATGCTCAATGTGGCCACCACGAACGTTTTGAACTGCTCGCAGCCAAATGGTGAAGGTGTTCATAACTCTATCCAGAATTTCTGCATCCATAAGGGTGCAGCAGTCGACGATGCTTTGTCGCAGCTGGTCTAGGGTTCTTGGTGCTGTAGTGAACACACTGTCTTTAAGGAACCCCCAGAGATAAAAATCACATGGGTTTAGGTCAGGACTCGTAGGGGGCCAAAGAAAGCCACCCCCGAATCGATCTGGAAACCTGTTTGAAATGACACGATTTCCGAATTTCTGATTGAGAAAGTCTAGCACTTCATTAGTTGTGTGAGGCCTAGCCCCATCTTGTTGAAACCATTGATGTCGAAGCGGTATATGCCTCTTTCGCAGCTCGGGGATGAAGGTTTCCAACATGTTAAGGCAAGCCTGTGACGTTACGGTGCCCTCAAAAAAGAACGGACCAATGATGCCTCTTTTGGAAATCGCGCACCAAGCCATAACATTTCGTAGATGAAGAGGTGACGTATGGATCTCATGAGGGTGCTGGGAACCCCAAAAACGAACGTTGTGTTTATTAACGTCACCTGACAGATGGAAGAAGGCCTCATCTGACACCCACAGGTTGTCCACAATGTCCTGATTGGCTTCCATTTCTGCTCCAAACTCCGTCGCAAATTGTTGTCGCTTCTGTCTTCCAGTGTCTATTAACTCCTGATAAACATATATCTTATACGGAAACAGGTGTAAATCCTTTCTCAAAATTCGCCATGTCGTGGTATACGATAGCCCTTCTTCAATGGATAGGCGGCGAACAGATTTTTTGGTAGGGGAATCGACCAACCTTGTGCGAACATTTTCGACAACTTCGGCCGTTCGAACACGAGCTTCGCTCCCGCCTTTTTTCTTGCCTTTAACACATCCAGTGGCACGAAATTGCTTGACAAAATCCATGATTGCTTGCCTGCCTGGTGCGTCTCGACACTTATACTCCTTCCGGAACTTTCTTTGCACGGTTACAGGTGATTTGGTCTCGAAATACCATTCGACAACCTTGCATTTCTGCTCTGTTGATAAAGCGGGCGCCATTTTTCAACAATACGATTTTCATGCAGCGCCGTTGCAATAATACAAACTCCAACTATTTAGAAATTCGATATGGCGCTCATATTCTTTCAATTGTTTATCCCTAATGCACGTCATTCGAGGAAATGGTCAGAAATTGACTGAATCACCCTGTACCTTGCATTCAAAGAACGAAAATTAAAATCTGTCATGTAAATGGCAGAGTTTTGAATGAACTAATTTTTGTTTAATTTAAACACAAGCTATTATTTGCTTTAAATTTTCTAATAATAGCATGAATAATTTAAATGAATGTTCGTAGTTTTTTAAACACAGTCCGTGTCATGTGATCCTTTTGGCTGGAAGGAAAACTGGAACCCAAAGACTTGCAGCAGTCGCAAGAATCAAGGAGGCATAATTGTTCCTGAAGTGAATAAAACATATCACGATATAAGAACAATGGTTTGGAGATCACAACACTAATTAATAACTAATGTAACTAAAGGAAAGTTGTACATGGGAAATCTTACGGGTGGGACTATCTTCGCATACCTCGCAGCGCGCAACGCACGAGCCACCGATGAAACGCGCGCCCGCACTACTCACGGTGAATGTAACGAAATCTTGCGTAGTTGTAATTTGCTCAGTTGAGTTTCCCGATATGATATTATCCCACTGTTTTGGATCGTCCTCCTTGTCGTACGAATTTGTAGTAGTCTATCGCTGCCTAATATTAAGTCCTCGCCGAGGTTCTGGTTTGTCATCAAGGTTCCATGTTTCCAGCAGCTTGATGAAACCCAGAATGAAACTCCCTCTCTCGATTTCACTTGTATTTTGTTGCTGACTGCTTGCCCATTGGACTGCTTGGTTCAGAATACAGCACGACTCTTGTTAGGCATACTCGCTTTCCTTATCCTCTCATTGACTCGCATGCCCTCATCCAATTTGCTCGAGATCACTTCCTGTCTCTCGCCGTCGTCGACACCAGCGTTAAAGAATGATGTCTTTAGGTCAACGTAAAGCAGAGGAAAGAATGGCTGAGTCCCGATAAGCAAGCAACACCTCCAGCCAAGAGGCTGACCTGCTCTTGGTGGGATTGGGAAAAGATAATCCACTACGAAATGCTTGAAAAGAGCAACAGAGTCAATGCACAGCTTTACTTTCAGCAAGAAGTGTAGCTAGCCTGAGTACATGGGATCGCATGTTTGGAGGAAAGAGAAATGTACTGATGTACCCTGCAAATCTGCTTTGTAAATGGAACGAATGAGCAATGAATGGCTGACTAACGGTTGTATGGTAGTCGTGTGGATGTGAAATGTGGAAGTGAGAGGCCAAGAAAAGTTTGGTAGGATTAAGTAGAGACAACCTAAGGTGTACAGGGTGTTGCAGATAACTACAGGGCAGTATAACGGGAAGCCTACCCGCTCGATTGCAGGGGCAAGCTCGGTCGATCGGCAGAATGGAGGGAGATGAAGGTGGCCTGCAGCGGCCAACAGTTTCCACAGTAGAGGAGGGGGGGTGAACGTCAAAACTGTCATGTTTTTGATAAAATTACCCAATTATCATTTGATGCCGAGCCGGCCCCTGCAATCGAGCGGGTAGGCTTCCCATTATACTGCCCAGTAGTTATCTGCAACACCCTGTACGGTTTTGAATAAACGACAATCCTATGATAGTGGATGAAGCAAGGATTGTTTATAGAGAAAGGGGCGTTTGGCTTCGTTTAACTGAGGTGATTTACATTGAAGTGGCAAAAATCATGGGAGATTCGCATGCAAATTTTCAGGTGGCGCTTGCATCACTGTATCAGTGCTGTCAATTCGACTATTAGCAGTCGTCTGACACGTCTTGTAACGTGATTATGGCTACATGATGAGAATTATCAGAGTTGAAGCGGAAAGATGTTGGAGCTAGACGCATGGGACATTCCATTTCTGAAGTGGTGCGGGCATTCGATATTCCTCGATCAGGTGTGTAGAAAGTATCTTATTTCAGGCATTACCTCCTACCAAGGACAGCGTAGGGCCGACCACGGTGGCTAAATCCTCGTGATCAGCGACATCTGAGCAGAAAGGGCTTTCGTAACAGACACACGGCACTATGCCACATATGAGGGACGTATTAGAAACGTGTCTATGAGGTCAGTGCAGCGAAATTGGCCCCTGATGGTAAATAGCAGCAGAAGACCGACAAGACTACCTTTATTCCCAGCACGCCATCGGAGGCTGCATCTCTCCTGCGCTCGTGAATATATTCATTGGACTTTAGATGACTGGAAACACCGATGAGTCACGATTCATGTTCGTACAAGCTGATGGTAGGGTTTGGGTGCGGCGTAGACTCTCATGAGACCATGGATCCATGTTATCAGGAAGGCACTGTGCAAGTTGAAGGTGGCTCCATTATGGAGCGTGTTTACATGGCAGAGCTTGGATCCGCTGATCAAATTGGACCTACCATTGACTGGGAATTTTTATGTCCAGCTGCTTGGTGTACCCTAACAACGATGGGATGTTCCAGGAAGGCAATGCGCCATGTCATCGGCCAACTATTACTCGCGAATAGGATATCCCAAGTCTAATTTTGATAAATGTTTGCTTACTCTCTGAGGAGGATTAAGGCGTAAGCTAAATAATAAAAAAATAAAAAAAAAGCGAATTTTATTTTTTTTTATATTTATAAAAATAAGAAGCTATGTATTTATTAAAAATAACAAACGGTTTCGTCGTTCAAGATTAATGCTAATGCTTTAAATACAAAACACGAATGTTTTCGGAACCCAATTCCCTTTCTTAATTTAATTTTTTAAGAAAAATTTGATGTTTTCCCTCCATTAAAATATATTTAAGGAAGAATATACGAAAATCCTGGAAGATAATTTTCTTTCAGGAAATTTCAATAAAACATGCAAGGGATAATTGAAATTTTCAAGAACCTAGCATCAAATCAACTGCTAAGGTAGGGTATGCTTATTGAATTCTCTTTAACTTTCTGCATAAAGACAAATTTTTATAGTAGCAGAAATCTTCTCTTTCCGAATGTATATTATTTACTGGTTATATTCACTCATGACACGTTGTTACGAGTTGTTTTTTATATTACATGCCATATCTTAGCATTGAAAGTTCCAACAGTTCATATGGTACAATATGGTATCATTATGGCACGTGCTGCTAAACCAATTCCCACTATCATTATTTACTCCCATAACCTGAACATCGATTTATTATCAAAGATTTATAAGAAAAGAAAATTCGACTCCGCAAAGTCAAAATAAACGAAACTAATTATATTTCTTCGTTGTAATGAAGAAATCTTTGACTCGAGATTTTTTTCCCTCGTTGCCCTTTATACAAGACGTTTTCTTTTAGGTGCGTCTGATTCTTTTTCTTTTTTTCTGCTCATAGATTTTCTTGGGGTCAGCGGGGTGTTGCCTTTAGCGACGATAACAAACGACCTGAATTAGAGGACGTGTGCCCTTTGTGCCACCGGATTTGTGATCGTCAAATGGAATCGAAATCTCGACCCTGTGGTGGATAGAAACACGAACCCCCGTCGACCTCTCTCATTGACCCCCTCCCCATTCGTTCCCGCCGCTCGTTCTCTCCTCCGGGTAGGCGCTGTGGAAGCAAACTTTCAAATGGGAAATTTGCGAGCATCACAGAAATAACATAAAATTCATTTCTTATATTCTGTAGTTTTACTAACAGTTAATAAATAATTAATACTGGAAGTTTAATCGACAACCGAAATCTATTAGCTTTCTCACGTCTGCATTCTTAGTGATAAATTTTACATATAATTCTTTCGCTAAGTAACTCGCTTCGTACCTTTCTAGGCCATTGCTATTGATTACTTCAAGGGAACATTTAAAGCTAAAACATTTAAGCCCTTCGTTAATAAATTAAGCAATTTTCTTCTGAACTGAGGAATTAAGCTTTTGCATAAATTTGAGATTTTACGGCCGATGGCGATAAGTTAATTTTATCTAATAATTGCCTAACTAAAGAACCAAATAACGAGGTTAAACTGTTCAATTAGCCTAGCTATCTGGATCAATGTTATTTAGGCTGCGTCTAGAAAGTAACCGCGTAACGAACGCCTGATTGCCATGTCACGTTGTATGGTCACACGCGGTCGCGTCTGGTCGCGGTGATTTTCGAGACGCTGTGATTCAACACCGCTGAACAGTCACAAGTCGTCATTGCTTCAGCCGTGGCTTCCGAGATTATACTCCGGGTATAATCTCGAAAGCCTCGCTTCAGCTAATAACTTTATTATTGAAAAGAGACGCGAGGAAAAAAAAGAAACCTACTTGCATTATTTGAGATAATACGTTGAAATAAAAAATGTAAACACACTTCAACCATTAAAAGATACAAAATAAAATTAATCAGAAAAGAGAGATTTATTTAAAAAATACTACCGATAAATTTAGAATTTTGAATCTAAACAAAATTT
>JAHWFO010042181.1:1476401-1497528 GCA_023313115.1 Rhysida immarginata | reverse complement strand
TATTAAAAATTATGATCGAGAGGAATGTCATAACCTTTGTATTGGAGAGATAAATAATTAGGACTAAAATTTCGAGGATGTTAAGGCACTATGCCCCTTTACCCATATCTCAGTATTGCGAGAATACAGTATTTTCTCGGCATGGAGCCGTTTGTGACGTCAGAATTTGTTTTGCCAATAAGATTTTTTCGTCTAAGTGAAAAAACTTAAACTATCATTTTCAAAATAAGGGTGGTAAAAATGCTTCTTTATACTTATTTTCTATACTTTCTTTATTGAAATGACTTTTATGATGTTCCTTTGCTTCTAATTCATCCGTAAAAAATCTTGTCGCATAACGGAGACTGAAAAATTCCCCGTGTGGCGACTTGAAAATTTTCTATCGAGAGATCGGCAGCCATGATTTTTACTAACGTCGAAGAGCAAGCTCAGAAAAAAAACCGCCGCAACCAGCAGATGACCAGGGCTGCGAGTGGTTACTCGCGGTTGAGAGGACGGGACTTTTGAGACGATTTCCTGTCGACCATGCGCACGTAGTGGTGACTTTTGAGACGGGTTGGGGTTCAAATAGGCGCGAGCGGTGGCGAATGGTCGCCTCACGGTTACTTTCTAGACGCAGCCTTAATGAAGTTACAGCCGACAGCGATGGTGACGGAATTTCCATCTAAACGTTAATCTTTGTTCTTATTTAAACATATACCATAGCAAAGGTGGAAATCTAGAAATTATATTAATCTTAAAGCCTTTAAATATTTTATAAAAATGTTAAAAGCTTCTAAAAGATTTTAAAGAAGTTTACCGTGGTCTTAAGCACTAAGGCAGTTAAGAAGACAACTTCAATTTGAAATTCTAGTTCTAATATAAGAGTGCATAGATTCCTACAATAAAGAATTTTTATCATTTGCTTTTGCAAACTGTTTTAAGTAGTCAACTACATTAGGCTATATCATTTAAATATAAGGATTACGTATATTTTCTTATAAAAATTCTCAAGCATTTTGTCCAGTTTCGGTTTAGTTGAATTTTTAAGTCATTGAAGTGTCAACCAATCGCTATCGTCGATATCAGCTGTGTATAATTAATTGTTCTACCGTTATCTTATAATTAAGCCAAATCATTTCTTCTGAATTTAACCTTAAAATACTTTTATCAGTTTAATTGTATCGACGTGAAAGGCTCTTTGCTTTCATTGTAATATTTATTTAATGATACCGCCCATTTGATATTACTGTACGTTGGCGTGCTGAAAAGTTATGTCTCCTATTTCTTGTTTGTTTTTTTTTCTAACTCATTAGACTTTCCCAGGGATGAAAATTTCAGATATCTGCTGCAGCCAGAAAGATGATTGGGCTTGAAACATGTAACAGTACCAGTCAGTGCGCTTGAAACAGCATGCGGTGATTGGGCTTTTAATTGCAGAAAATGTGCTCCGATTGAAGTTTACCAGAGAATGAAGACTGTTTATAGAGATTATGTAAACATTTGTACAATGTAAGGTTGGATTGTTTCCTCGTAATAAAAAATCCAGTAGAACAACTAGTGTGAGAAACATCGGAGTGAAGGTCACGTACTATAACTGATTAAGCTCACAGGAATCATGTTGATGAATTCATTAGAGTGAATCGTAGCAAAACGCAGGAACACTTTCAATCAACCGTGGCATATCAACGGAACGAGCAAGTGCAGGCGATAAACGCAGATTGGGACTCATGACATGAAACAGAAGAGAGTAGACGTTAGCCAATATTTATTTCAGCCATTTGTGGGTGGGAAAGTAACGGATTCATAAAAAATAATGTCACTAGAGATGACAGCTGCCTACACTATTTCGACCTCGGAAACAAGAGAACGTCCACAAAAGGATCGCTACCCCAAGAAAGTTCAAGACTGTCATCAGCAAGAAAACTCGTGTCCACGATATTCTGGGGTTGGTGCATTGAAATTCATATTTACCGGCACTGTCATAAATTCTGAGGATGCTATGAGACTCGGAAACCAAAAACACGAATTAAAAGCGAATGACACTAATGAAATAACAACTGCATAGACTGGACGTCCTAAAACATTTGAGAGAGCTTCGTTTTGATTTTGGTGATGCAGTGAAGACCGAAGTTGTACAGTGAGGGTATTAAGAAATTGGTCTCTCGTTGGCAGATAGGTATCAATCGCCAGGGCAATTATGTATGTCGGTATAAATAATAAAGTTGTAGAAAGTTACCTGTTTGTGTTTTATTCAAATAATTGTATCCAGTTTCAAATTAAAAAAAAACAAAAGCCCTTGTACTTAAGATACTTTGTAAAAGACAGAATTTAAGAATAAATTGCATTAGGAACTCCTACCGTTTGGTATTGGATGTTCACTGAAGATGATGTAAGAATACAAACAGAAAACACCTGTCAGTGAATCATTAACTGAAACGGCGGAATATTACTGTCCTTTGACTCGTTTTCATTAGAATGATCCTTATATGAAGTATATGGCTTTAATATAGACCAAAACAAATACTCTAATTCCGAAATAGCGCTTAGGTTCATTAGTGTGACCTCCCAGTAAATGACCATTGAGATTAAGTTGGCCTCTCGCTGCAAATAAATTATTGGCTACATATTCGTTCAACATATTAATATTTAACTTCCCGTGTAACGAACAGGTTCTAGAATAACGATTGCATCGACGATAGGTAATTACAAAAGGGACTCTTTTTACTAATTGACGAAGCCGCACTCAATAATTATTTTAAAAAGTAATTATATCTGTTACACTTTGACCAAGTGAATATAATCAGAGGAATTCTCATCGAAAATCTCAAGGGAACAAAATTTACACTGGATTTGAAAGAACGTTCCTAAAGCCCCTAAAATGAGGCAGAAAACGATCGCAAATTCATTTACATTAATATATGAGAATTTGAATTAGACTGTGTATTATAAATCAACAATATAACAAGAAATTAATCCTCCCGAAGAAAGTATAGGAAAGTAGCAGAAGCTCTGAGATCATCTATTTTTACCATTTTATCTGTACTCTTTAACCCCTTCAATTTTTTAATCGAAAAACTAATTTTCTCGAATGTAGTATTTAAAAAATGTAAAAGAGCTCAATCGTCTTTTGTTTCTTATCATTTCCGAACGAATGATATGTTACCATAGGTCTAAAGACCAAGTGACTGCCACCCCCACAACTGGGACAATTTGGCCCAATATTCATAGTAATGTAGATCTTGCCTAGTGGAATGAATCTGCATACCGAATTTCACTGCTTTACGTACGTAAATACACGTAGGTCCCTTTTGGTCCCCTCTAACTCCCACCCTCGAAACTCCGACCGCAGTGGTCCAATCAAAACCAAACTAAATAGTGAGGGTGCATATGCCCATAGTAAGTTACATTCCAAATTTCAACTTCTACCTCAAAAAATGCAGACGGACATTGTAAAGCCAATAAGTAGCTCCATTCTTCCGCTACTTAAGAAAAATCTGGATGATAAAATGTTTTTTACTATGTTGTTGGCATAATTTAAGAAAAATCTGTTTTATTTCGAGAAGCTACTTCTCAAAAAATATATTTTTAATATCAGAAACTGACTGCTTGAACATAGTAAATGCTAAACATTAAAAATGATTAAAGAAAAATAGGAAAGAAAATTTCGCGGCCTGGACTCGAACTAGGAACCTTCAGCTCACGTCGCTCTGAGCTAGGGCGTATGATAACACTCTCTTGAATCCATCCTGAGATATTCCTTAATTTCATATACAGAAAAGTTCATATACAGGAAAGAAGCTCTCTGCGCAGAAACGGATTTCTCGGGAGTAATCATTGAAAACCAGAATGCTATAGTAAAAACGAGATGCCCCAATTTCAGGGGCGTAACAAGAAGGGGCCGGAGGGGACGGTCATGTAGAAAGAACAATTTTTGATGCAACCCGATGTTGTACGCTGTTGTACGCTTTTGTGTTGGAATGTTGAGGATATGTTTGGACTCTCGTTAAAGAATATTGAAATTTTCAAGTCAAAAGTTTAAACGTTCATCTTCTATTTAATTATTATCTAGTGGTATAAGTTTTACCTTTTACTTTATTACTTGTGATTTACTGACAGCTATGTTTTGAGGAATACAAACTCATTCTGAATTGTCGCATTTGAGGATCGAAATGATCACCACGCTTATCTTTGAGCTTCTAACTCAGTGGCGAATTTATGGGGGTGGCTACAGGGGCTATAGCCCCCCCCCCCCCCCCACGGGGTTAACATATACCAGTTAGATAAATTGTAAAGATTTTTAATACTGCAATAATTTTACAAATTTACATTTACAAACTTCAGTATAGGAAAGAACCCAGGAGACACTTCCCTGGGGAGGGGAGGGGGTTATTTGAAATAATTTATAACATATTAGCCAAACCAGCTGATTAGCCCCCCTCCCCCCCCCCCGACCAAGTTCTAGATCCGCCACTGTAACTGTAAGAAAAATGCTAGCTTTTGTTACAATACCGTCATCATTTCTCAAAAAGGGTTTGTAAACAAATCACAAGAATAAAATTAATAATTTAAAATTTGTGTTTTTATTGAGAAACCGTTGCAATTCGAACTCCTGTTGATTTGTACTTCTTGATTTCCAGCAATACGTAGTCAAGCCGTGGGCATCCTATTGAGGGGTCTTGTATATTTTTCAAAAACTCTATGATAAAAAAATTCTAATTCCTATTTAGCATAAATTTAAAGGTGTTTATGTTATAGTGACCATTTTTTAGACCGTCATGACGGACGCCACGGTCCTTCGTAGCACCGAACAATGGAAGACGCATTGCAGTTGCAATTGATGAAAACTATGTTGGGACTGCGCTGGATGCTATGCCTGGACGTGCAAATCCAAGTTGAAATTTATTGAATATGCGTACTAATGTATTCTACGAGGTAAGTTCAAGAAGTTCCCGATGCGCTGTGAGATGCATAGCGTGTGATGCGCGCGTCGCATTCAGTTGTTCCAGGCTTTTATTAGCGGTCAAATATGTACGTGGACATTCGCACATCTTTAGACCAACAAATCATGGGTGCTACACCATGGTAACGCGCAGGCTCATCGATCATTTCTCTTGTGCAGAAGTATCCGTCAAAACACGGAGTAACTGCACTTCCATGAGCTTCTTACTCATCTGACATGGCCCCATGTAACTTTTACCTTTTTCCCGTAATGAAGATAGAGCTTAAGGGGGATCATTTCCCAATCAACAGAAGAGATTAGGCTGGCTGGAACGGTAGCTCTGAAGAAGTTGGCAAACAAAGGTCTACAGTCCGTCTTCGACAAAATTTATGAACGTTGCCAAAGCGCATTACTTCGAAGCCCAGAGTGCTTAAAATATGCTGTGTCCCATACTTCGTTTTTCCGAAGCAAAGTTCGGGAGCTTTTTGAACCTACTTCGTATAATAAAACATGTAATAAATGTATAGAGACTTTATAATCACCCGGTCATATCTTTTGATTTCATGGTGCTCGGAGAGAACAGATTGTGATCGTCATAATGATTGTGATGCTCTCCTTTGGAAGAAATTGGTTTAAAAGGTGTTTTTTTTTTCAATTCCTAGTCATAGCAAATTCTGGATAGTTCTTAGAACTTAACATTTTTTTGAAAATCTTTAAAAATGAGCAGTAGCTGGAGATAATGGAGAATTATTGAGAAACTGAGCGAGTGATGAGTGACCAAGTGGTCATCGAAGTACCCAGGCGGTCGTCGACGATGCATGCCTGTCATTGAAAATTTATATAATGAAAAATAATTGCTGCTAGTTTTTTCCTAAAGATTAGTTATTTTCTTTTTTTTAAATATTAGAACAAATAAATTGCTTATTAAATACAGAATGGGAAAAAAAGATGTATAATTAGCTTTTTTCCTCCTTAAAGCAAAAACAATTAGGCTTGTTTTTTCTTTTCATCTGATATTTAAAATGATTGTTTTACTGAGGAAATATGATTGCAAATAGATAGCAAAAGATATGTGAAAAAACGCATCAAAAAATTTCGCCGTGAGTTTTAAATTGATAGCACTAAACAACGCCCTAATTCACATCTTATCGATAATTACGTATAATACGCGCAACCACATTAATTATAAACAATTTCATACCATGCGTTAAACTGCTGCTCACGTCAAGAGCGAAAGTAGGCCATTTTCTGTTTCACGCCTACGGGCAGAAAATGATGTGACGGGCAACTAACTCAGTAACACCGTGACCTTGAAACAAAACTTCCTGTTTGGCATTCTCTTGACCTTGCCCCCCCCCCCCCCACTTTTAATTTTCTTGCGTTCCTTAGCTCATGCAAGCAAGCATAATTCTCAATCATTTTCTTCAGGAATGGATGCTCTCATATATTTTCGCTTTCTTTAGTGCAGAGGCGCGAATAAATAACAATAAGTAAAATCATATTTACTTTATAAAATTTTATTACTACTAAAAACTAATTCTGATCAATAAACTATCGTTTTTCTAATGATTTTTGATTCCCTACATTTTTATTCGTGCAATTCTTTTATTTCCTTTGGAAGCGCTTAATAATTTTCATGAGTCACTTCATTTGCATTTGATTACTTAAGTTTTTCATTGATAAACGCTGTGACTCATCAACATTCGCTTTTTTTTTGTTGAGGAAAATACGCGGTCACCGAGTGAGAACAAAATAAACAAAATTTGATTATATTTATTTTATCCTCGAAAATTCACTGCAAAACATTTTATTAAACAAAAATCAGCATCGTTGATTTCATTTTATTCGCTTTGTGGAGTCTTTCAATAGCAAACATTTATTGCAAGTAGCACTTTCATCTTTGTGCATTTAACATTGTCAAAAGAATATTTAAGACAAAATAAAATAAGAGAGTTGATCGATTGCTTATTCAAAAAGAGACCCACAGTAAATCTTCAAGAATCATTGAATCAAGTATCTAACCGCAAATTCTGTATATCAGAAATTGGAGGGCAAACTATACCTCTTAATGTCAATTAGAGTGCTTAAGAAAATATTCAATTACCATAATAATAGTTTTATCATTTTCTACTTTTGATACTCCAGACCAGTATTTCTCAATGACCAGTCCACGAAAAATATCCTTAATTTAATAATTACAAAAACATTTCAAACTGATTTTCAATGAATATAAATCTACTTTAGTACCCATAAATCTACAAGGCGAGACCGGAAAGTTCGGTGAATGACTCGGAAAAACAAACAGGGACAGGTATCTCAGAGATGATACTTTACTGTCCTTCAAAGTAAGCCCCCATGGCCACTGTACACTTTTGACATGTTTGTAGGCAACTGTTGAATTTCGTAGGCAACTGTTGAATGTAACTGCTTGAAATTCCCTTGTTACAGCTGTTTGGATATCCAGAACATCGAGAAATCTGTCTCCTTTCATTGTTGATTACAACCGAGAAAACAAGTCCAGAGGTGGCAGGTCTGGTGAATACAGGAGGAGTCTTCTGCATGATAATACGATGCCGCACATCGCTACAAAGATGAAGTAATTGTTCCTGTTAAAACAAATTCCAGAACTTTACCACTCTCCATATTCTCCAGACCTGTCGCCGGCTTCCAGTTTCCTCGTTTTAAGTTGACAATGAAGAGAGATTTCTTGGCGTTCCAGATATTCAAACAGCTGTGAAGAGGTAACTTCAAGCAGTACCAAAATAGGATTTTTAATATGCTATGCAAGAATTGTATGAACAATGTCAAAAGTGTAATGTGGCCATGGGGGGGCTTACTTTGAAGAACAGTAAGGTATCATCTCAGAAATACCTCTCCCAGTTTGTTTTTCAGAGTCATTCACCGAACTTTTTGGTCTCACCTTATATAATGTAGAGGAAATATGTGAATAAATAAATAAAATTTTTTGCTTGGGCAATTTTTCTGTCATTCAATGGAAGACAAAACGTTGCAAAAAAAAAAAATACAGTAGATGCAGTAACTTTAGTATTATTTTATTGGACTTGACTGTATCCAAATGATGTTTCCAAAATGTTCTTGAGTTACTGAATATTTTTGCTTGTGCTATTGCCAAACAACCCTCTGGTGTTCTGTAGCTTTTACCTCTTATTTTAAAGCTGAAAACTAAAAAATCATGCAACAACTTTTAGTGGATCAATTAAGTCATTTTAAGGGCCAAAAAAAGTGCTCGATACAAAATACTGCAATTATAATTGTAACAATGTCATATGCTTAGCCAAATGAGTGAATTCTTTTGTCCCCCAGTATGTAAGATACATGGAAGATATAATTTAGAAGCTATAAGTTTGGAAAAGACTGAATGCATTATCTAAAAACCTGTTAGAATACTTGTTTGCTATTGTATGCTGTACAAGGGATGGAATCTGTATCGAAGACCAAAAGTCTATCTCATAATGGAAAAGTATTATGTAAAATACAAACATTTTCTTATGTAAATTCTTCTACTGTGGAATTCCTTGCTCATTTTCTTCACATCTCTGAAGTCATTTCCTAATGTAAATTGGGAACGCCATTATGGGAAGACATAGCTATACGCTCAATTTGAAAAACTACCTTGTTATTAAAACTATGATTAATGTGAATTTAAGTACATTTTGATAACATATGAAGAAATGTGAAATTTAACAGTTTGGCTAATGTTTGTTGGTTTGTCTAGCACTGTAAAAACTGTTCGAATTTCCAGGAATTGTCTGCCCATAAGTATGATACGTACAACTTCATTTGGATGATTTCTATACTTTCCCAATCTACGTCCAAAAATATTCTAAAAGAAAAATAAGAATGAATCTCCACCTTTCCCTTATTGATTGAAAATCAAAAGAAATTCAACCTAACTTGTCTGGATTGACTACAGTGATAGTTTTTATTGATATATTGTCTGTTTATAAAATTATTTCACGTTCATTCTAATGCCATTTAAAAAATTTGAAATTTAAAAATAAAAAAATGACTAATTTTACATAACATATTCATATGATTTCAAGTTACTTTCATTTTTCAATTTGAAATAGCTCAAATTAAGAGTACCGTCTATAAACATTGGGAAACGAAAACTTCCTACCACCTGGACAGGTGCTGAAAACAAGCAAATAATAGATCTGTTAACCCACTGACAGATTTTCAGTAACAAAACATACATAAGGTAACTTAGGTTTGGGAAGAAAATTACATATTAATTCTGAAATAAAGAAAACAAAAGATTTGACTGATATTGAAAAGGTTGACATGAGAAAAAATTCCAATCAATAAAAAATAATTAAAAAAACACTATTAACTTAAATTTTCCACTGAAATGCAATTTTAATCCACAATTTTACATTTGATTTATTAGATAAAAAAATATCCAATAAGTTATTTGTCTAGATCTTAATACAAAATAAACTGTTTACTAATACTCACGAGGAGGGAAATGCAATTCTTAAAACATATAAAAAAAAAAAAAAAAAAATTAAATAAAATAACATTTATAATTATCAATAAAATAAAAATGCTTCCTATTTTGTGCTGCTTCTTTGAGTCAAAACTAAGGTTATCTGTTAACTCTTAGAAATGTGTTGAAGTATTCCTGCAAAGGTTATTAATGTCACTTGAAAGGCTTCAGGGTCTTGCCTAGCTACATTTAAAAGGCAATTAGATGGGGGAAACCAAAAAATCAAATGAATAAAAATAAATTAAAACTATATTTAATCTTCATTATGATTAAATTATACACAACAATAAATAGCAAAATCACCATATTTTTTTTCACAAAAGACTTAGTCGTAATACTGCTTTAAATTATGATTATCACAAATAAAGAAGAAAAAAAGGGGGGGAGCTAATAGTTAAAAGAAAATTCTCCCATAGCATATTGCAACAAATTTTATGCTGAACATAATGAAACGGGAAGTTTTGTTTGGTATGCAGTCGGTTTAAAAGGTTTATATTTTTTGGTTGGGGAAGTCTCACTTAGAAGGTCGATAAGAAATAGTTGCAGTCCATAAGACAAAAATCAGTATTCTGCAACTCTTGTATACTACCATTGAAATTTTCATTAAGTTCACTTACAATAAAAAAAATATAACGATTATTTCTGTACAATATCCTTAATTGATATAAATGTAAGCATTGATGTAGTTACTAATGTGATTTTTAAAAATAGAACTTTAACACGAAGTTAAAAAAATAAAATAAAATAAAAAAAAAAAATTTACATTCCTTTCAGATTTTTTTTCTTATAAACCTAACAAGATGAATTATTTCAAACTCTTAATTTTTTTTTTCCTAATAAAAATTAAACAGTAAGGAACAATATTCAAACCACTAACCGAGGGAAGAAATCCATGTACTTTAACAAATTAAGGCTTTAAAGATAACAACACTAAATGAGAGAGAGAGCAAGAACTCTCATTACTGACAGCAAAATCAATACTAGAATTGGTCATTTCGGAAAATAGATTAATCTTTATGTCAAAAGCAATCAGTTTTCATTTAATTTCCTTTGTCCAAACAATGCACAAATATTCATATAAGAATAGCCAAAACATTGCGGCAGGAACTTATAATACTTCTGCTCATTAAAATTCAATCTACAAGAAAACTGGTTAAGAAACATTACACATAGGCTTATGTAACGTCAGAAGATCGATTTTTTTTTTTTGTATTTTTTTAATATCATTAATATGTACACATTTATATGCAGATGTGCAAAAAAAAAAAGTTTAAGATTCTAAATTCAACTCTTCAAAGGAGGACCCTGCACTATCATCTGGTGAGCCATTGGTGCTGCTCTTTGGAAGCGTCAGACTTTCGCTCTTAAGGCTGTTGTCATTGCCATCTTCAGCTGCAGGAACTTCTTGCGTCTTCTCTTCTAACATGCTTATGTTTTCCCGATGGAATGATAAATCTTGAATAACTTCAGAAGTAGTTTTCTCTTCATCACTGTTATCTTCTTTTGCCTAGGTAGGAAAAAAAACAATTATATACATTTCTAAATCCAAAACTTTTTAATCTAACTGATTCACCATCAATCTCTTTTCAAGAAACTATTTCCCAAGAATGCTACAATATTTACACATATACAGTCTAATCGTTAACATTTGAACACCCCATAATAGGAATTGTAGGAATTGTAGTAGGGAATATGGAATTCTAAATGAGACATCAGTCATTTTAGAGAACCCTACAATAAGGTGACGTAAAGCTGCCAACATTCAAAAATGAAAAATCAGGAGATCTACAGACTAAGCTTGCACCTAAAGTAAGCTAACCGAAGTTAATCGGAGATAACCTTATTTGATCATAAAGGTAGAAAAAAATAATGACTAACAAAAATAACAACAAAACATTCTATTAGAATTTCTAGACATTTCCTTAGTCAAAGAAATTCTTTCGTGTAGCTCTTCTTAAAAACTGCATCATTTTTTTTTTTCCCAATTACTTTTTATTAATTTCCACAGCCTTTTCAATACTTTTTTCAAAGCTAAATGACTGATGTGCTATCCTTGGTATAACAAAAATGCAAGGTTGCCATGAAATAGCTATCAATGGTGCTATTTTTGGTGCTATAGTACATTCACTTTATAGGGAAGTGTATTGTTTGCGTTGTTGTGGTCGTAAACTGGAAATCGTGGAACACAGCCACAGCGTACAAAATTAAGGTTTTTTTTTGTTTTGTTTTTTTTTACTTAAATCGTAAGGGCAAAAGATTGGTCTAAAATCGGAATACTCCTGCCAAAAGCAGGAGAGTTGGCAAGTGTGAAGACGTAATAGGCAAACTGTAAAAATCTATCTGCCAAAAAGCAGTCTGGTAAACCATCAAAACTAACAGAATTGGACAAGATAGTTAATGTTAAGAACTGTATATTGAAATCACATGTTGACATTGCATCAAAGTAAACAAACATGTGAGAGCAATGGGATTAATTTCGACATTAGTGCAGTGAAAGGATACTCAATGATATGAGTTATGGTCATGCAGCTGTTCCTTAGCCAATGAAGCTGATCACCTTAACAAAAAATGGATACTGATATTGATGTTGTGGAAACCATTATCATAGAGTAATGGAAAGAATTGTCCAATGACAAAAGAGTTGAGATACACAGTCTAACATTCTGTAGCATCGCTGGATGCGTGAATGCCAATTGTATGAGCTTGTAAATGAAGTCATAGTATAAGAACGCTCTTCATTATTTGCCTTGCGTCCATTATTCTTGTTTGAGAAAACCATGAATGCTGTGCAGTAACAGCACATTCTGCACAATTATGCACGTCCAATACTAAGTCAGCTCTTAAGGAAAGGCTGATATCTGTATCAGAGCGACCATGTCTTGCCATACTGATTACATTCGGAAAAATTAAATTTTAATAATTAGACTGATGAGGCCTGATCTAATGTGATCCTCAGCATTATTCACGATAATTATTAACCCTTCAGGAACAGTCTAATTCCAGGAGCTCCTGATTGGTCAGTATTACTATTATTTCCCCCTTAAATTCAACCACTATCATTTTCCCACTATTATCAAAATTTACTAACTCTTGATTCAACCACCGTCCATCATTTCCCCCATTAAAGAAAGATATTTTCCGTTCAATTGTATAAAGGATTGGAATGCCATTCCCCTAGAATATCGTCAAAAAATTTGGAAATGCAACAGAAAACCATGTAATGATCACATAAGACATGCTCATTCTATCTTAACTAATTACTTTCTAGATCGACAAACCTCATAGTTTGGGGGTCTAATTTTGTCCACTTGGGCACAACATATATAATAATAATTTTAAAAATCAAACTACTGTAGTCTATTAATTCATCAATCTGTTGCCTTGCTTTATAGATGACGAAATTGTCAAATGCCCTATTAAAATACATTTTGTATGTTTAGAATATACTTTCAGCAATACAGGATGCAATGTCATAAATATCATAAACAAGAAAATTAAATTGGCATTTTTATTTCAAGTCAGACATGGTTATAATATTATACAGGGGACAGGTTCCTTACACCAAAATAAGAAAAAAAGTTCATATTTGCATTATGTGTGAAAACCCTTCGTTTTCGAGTTATTAATGTTCGTTTGACTCATTGTGTCCCAGATAGCGTTGTGCTGCCAGGTAGACTTGTTTACATTAGTCTTTCATCTGTCCTCAATGTGTCCATTGTGTACACGTGCTGCAGGAAGTGAGTTAAGTGCTGTTCAAACATGGCAGGATATTCATTTTGTGAGGAGGCAGATATGATTTTTATGTACAGCTGCATGAATGGTAATGTTCGAGATGCATTGGCTGGTGTCTACCATGACAGATGGATAGGTAGAGGAGGACAGATTCATGTTCCCCCGACCTCAATCCTTAGATTATCTCTGTCCCACCTTAAACAATTGGTCTATGCAGCAGACCACCAGATGCAGAAACTCTTTATCGATATGTCATGGAAGCCCGCAAAACCATTCGAAACCGTCAGAGAGCATTTGAAAGGGTTCGATAGTCCATGATTCGACAAGTGCATTTGTGTTTAGACGCAAAAAGCAGACATTTCGAGAATTTATTATGAACTTATGTGTGGATGAACTAAAATCACCTACATTGTAAATTTTCATTAATAACTCGAAAACGAAGGATTTTCGAACGTAGGTTTATCTGAACTTTTTTTCTTGTTTTAGTATAAGGAACCTATCCCCAAAGTTTGTAAAATATTTTTGAAACACCCTGTATAACATGAAAACCATTAAACATACCTAAGTCAAATTTGCAGTGGATATTCTTTAATCATTGCGATACTGATTGAGCCTACAGTAAATGTTCCAAGTGGCCCCATTCTCCTGCTTGCACAAACGAACACTTTGCACCACTGTAATGCGTAATGTTACTGCAACACATTCGAACAATTTGTAGAGCAGTTAGATGATACTGAATGCAGACAAGGTTATTTAAAAGAAAACGGAGCTACAGCTCACACAGCCTGAGTCTCAATGGAATGAGTGCAATCTGTTTTTGAGGATAGAGAATTTCTTAGGAAATTTGGTCACCTTGTTCACGGGTTTCTGACTTCCCTAGATTATTTCCTGTGGGGCTATTTAAAAGGTCGGGTGTAAGCCAACAATCCATACATTCTAGACGAACTGAAAGCAAACATTCGCTCGAAAATCCGTGCCATTCTGAGGACATGCTGCAACAACTTTCCAAGAATATGTGCAGTTACATTCATTTGTGCAAGCAGGAGAACGGGGGCCACATTGAACGTTTATTGTAGGCTCAATCAGTGTCGCTTGATTATAAAATATCCACTGCAAATTTGACATTATCTTTAACGATTTTCATTTTATATATACAGGGTGGACCAAAATAACTCACCACTGAAAATTTCTAAGTCCCAGGACAATAGGTTTTGCAACAATAGGTATATTCAACAGTATGTTTAATCAACATTAGGTGTGCTGTAAATGGGTGACAAATAACAGTTGAATAAACCTACTGTTGAATAAACCTATTGTCCTGGGACTTAGAAATTTTCAGTGGAGAGTTTTTTTTTTTTTTTGGTCCACCCTGTATGTATATCTTTGGCTGAACTGACTTTTGGATCACTGTGTATTATTATAATATTAATAAACAAAAATATTTTTAAAAAATTATCCTAGGAAGGGCTCTCATATTTAAATGAGCAGATGGTTATATAATCTGAATTATAGTACCAGTTTCGACATTCATTTTCCTAATTATTCTCTAACTTTTTTTAAACATTTTAGTAATCATAATGGACAAGTGCTTCAATAACTATACTCTGTCCAATGAAAGTTGGAGTGGGCGTGTCCAGTTAAACTTCCTATTTCAATTGTTAGACATTGTTGATTCTATTTTGGCAACAATGTCTAAATTAAAATAGGAAGTTTAACTGGACACGCCCACTCCAACTTTCGTTGGATAGAGTATAGGGATTATTAAGATTCTGCTGTATTGTCTCTTACAAAAAATAAAAGAATCTTTAGTTAAAGCCTAGTTTTATATTCAATGTTACACAACATAATGACATTTTTTTAAGGTATCATGATAAAATATAAGAAATGTGTCCATCCCAAAATTTATAACTTTAAAGCCCTCTTTGAACACTTGTAATCATTAAATAACAAAAACTCTAAATCCTGAATTGATCACATTTATTTGTGAGTAATTTTCATAGACTTTGAATAAATAGAATGTGAGGAGAAAAGTGTAGCATTACTTTCTGAGCAGTATTTTGGAATATGAAGGGAACATGAACTTCACTGTAAGGAATTACTGAATAGTGAAGACTAAATTCGAATAGATCAGACTGCAAATTAAAAGCAAAGCATCATCAAAACTTAAAAGTCTGGTTAAAGAAAATATTCTAAAGAAATTTATTACAGACTATTCATATCAAGGTTTAAAAAAAGATTTTTCAAGGAAGAAAAAGAGATCTTATTTTCTTACTATATTTGCATAATCTGCAAATTTTTTAAAATCAAACAGTAATTGAAGTGGATTTAAATATGCAAAAGTTTAAATTGTTACACATTTAAAGAGGGGGGAGGAGGAGGAATCAATTCAGATTTATAAATTCATTAGATTAAATCTGATTGTTTTCCCTTATCAATTTTTTTGGAAGGCCTGTAATTTCTAAATTTGGTTATTAAAATGCTAAATTATGTAAGTCATTTAAATTTTATCATCAGTTTAAATACTATAATCAACTATAGAATACAATAGCATTCAATACATTTAATAATAAATGTAAAATGCTTTCGGGTTTTATTTATGTATCCTGAAAAGAGAATTTCAAAATGAAACCTACAATTCAATTAATACAGTGCTGCTTCTACATAACAGCACTAGGCCTATATCCAAATTTAAAATGCAACTCCATATAACAAAGTTTGTTGGTTTTTTTTCCTGGAAATAATAACTGCAGACTTATTCATGGTTGGAGGTGATGGTTGATAAAATCCTAATTGATAAAAAATTTTGTTTACCAGAAAAAAAATTCGTTATATGGAGTTGTAATTATATAAAGTTGCTTATAGGCCTAGTCCCGTTATGTAGACGGAGCACTGTATTTACAAAATGCTTATGATCAACATAGTATCCAGTATTTTACATATTAGTAAAAGACTATAATTCTATATTCATCTCAATATACCTCTGCAAAAGCAGTCTATGCAAAATGCACATCCAAGGTGTATCTATACGTTAGTAACGTTCAGTGACGTTCATCCTGTACCACTGTCATTAAACTCAGTAACAATGGTTTATAAGACGTGTGTTCAAATGGACATTCTTTTTTGTTTTGCTCCCAAGAATCACCCCCCCCCCCCGACGTTTGTTACAAATGTAGAGATAAAACCCATATAAAAGTATCCACATGATATTGTATCCACGGCTTTATTCCATTTAAAAAAAATCCGCTAAAATCTAGGAGTGGTTTACAGGTTTCTTTACATATTTTGAAAAGATAATTTAAACTCTCACATCCCCAGGAAGCAACAATCCTTCATTTCCTGTCACAAAACAGTCCTGAAATTTTTTTTAATAGGCTTTCTATTCCTACAGCTAGTAAGCAGATAATTTGAACTTCTGGCTACATTTACCTAGTGATTTTCATCTCTTTTGCACCTGAAGTCATTTCCTGGTGGCCAGAAGTTCAACAACAATGATGGAGTACAAAAAGCTGTCACTAGCTGGTTGACATCACAGGTGGCAACTTTTTATGAAGAGGATACAAAAACTTCAAAATGATGGGAGCTTTGTAGAAAACAGTTGAAGGTATGGAAATTTTTTGTAGTATTTTTTTTGGTTTTTTTTTTATCTTTATTACCAAACTGAACTTACTTTCTGGACATACCTCGTATTTTGTGCGTCTTCATTGCCACATCAGCAAATATCTAGTACACTATGGAACATCTTACAACAATTGAAATGGCTGATAAGCAATCATGCGCATAAAGCAGCCGACAGAAATGCTAAGAGCACATGCCCAACTGTACCATAAAACACTTTCCCCCTAATCATACTTGACACACTATCGTACTTTTACACATTTACATCAGCCATCTCAGAAGCGGCATTCCTTTCAAAGGTAGACGCATGATCCACGCACAGATGAAGAACCAGATGAACACCTGAAGGCATTCTGCTGCAAATTCAAAACAACCCAACAACAAGCACAAAGCAACGAGTTCACCTGATATGACTCCAC
This sequence comes from Rhysida immarginata, assembly GCA_023313115.1. Taxonomy (NCBI): domain Eukaryota; kingdom Metazoa; phylum Arthropoda; class Chilopoda; order Scolopendromorpha; family Scolopendridae; genus Rhysida; species Rhysida immarginata. Next base: position 1,480,331 of record JAHWFO010042181.1, on the reverse strand, counting down.
TGGAGTTCTTTTTCTGGGGCCATTTGCACAAGGTAGTGTACGAGACGCCCACTGAGTCAACACAGGACCTCAAGGCACGAATTATAGTGGCAGCAGCGAATATTATAATGATATGCCAGAGATTGTATGGCAACGCTGTGATTTGTGTTATCAAGTTGGCAGTCACTACTTCAAGCAACTCTTATAAATTACCACAACCACCTCAGAACAGAATAAAGAAATGTTTAACCAAAGAATGTGCATTGCTTTCTGTACACATCCAACCACCACCTTCATTCACAATAGCAACTTGAGATTCAGAATTGTCTACCTAAACAAAGAAGCATTTCCCACCCATTTCTTTGGTAGAAAACGTTTGTTTCAGTCTACTCCATGTACCCTAGCAGTTTGGAACAACTTTTGGGCACCTTGTGTAATTTTGTATTGATTTGTCCCCAAAAACTAGTATGAGCATACTCATTAAACAATATGATGCTATATAAATCTTCAAACTTCAATATGAGGCATACAGGTTCTACATCTTTATTTTACACACTTTTCAAAAGGTTAACTATTTACTGTTTCAAAACATTCAATGGATTTTTGTCAAGGAGATTATGTAATGACTACTCCATGTTCTGTTAAAATTTTTCAAGACCAAAATGATTATCTTCGATGATCTCCAGCAAAAACTTGAAAGGGTTCCAAAAACAGTTTCAAGTTATTCAGAACATTTAGTATATTTCAGTTCTGTACAATCAATATGTACGATCCCATCGAGAATAGATGTTTCTTACGTTAATGCCTGCTAAACACAGACTTCATAATATTTAGAAAATATCAGTACCGTTTAATTATAATATACTTGCTACATGTGATCTTTCAAGTAATGCAAAATAAATGGACAATGTTGTTTGAATTTATGTTAACAGTATAAGGTTAAAACAAGCATTCAATCAAATTCATGTTATAAAGAATTGAATGTAATATTTTAATTCATTCCTTCATAAATCAATGCTTCACACAAATGGAGAGGATGAGCACAAGAAACACAGAGGGGGGAGAGGAGATAGAAAAGCATTACAAATGAAAGCTATTCTACAATAATATTAATTGCATATTGAAACGTACATAAATGTGCATCACTTTAGTAAATAAACGGTTCCAACACTTCCAATAAAGTTCAAAATCATCCTCCTTTATTAGGTGCCATCATTAACACTTACACTTTAACAGGTACAAGCAAGTTAGTTTTCAGTTGCAGTGCATTATACCATTAGTCAATTAATAAAGGAATCTGTCCATCAGGAACAGAAAATTCCAGTACTCCATCAGAAAAAGTTAGAATAAAATTACCTGCTTGAAAATTCAATTGGTATTCTGACCAGCAAAGTCTTAACTCTTGTAACTAAAATTAACAAAACATAATTCTACACCTGCTTTTTTTTACCATAAGCAACTGGTCCATTAATCAAAAGTTTTAATCGAACAGATCTATTATGTTAATTTTTTTAAAAACACATACTCCAAAAAAATAAAAAACCACATATACCTCTGGAACATAAAATTCGTCCTGTTTAGCTAAGGGTGCCATGAATAAAATGTGATCTTTCTCATATAATTCCATCATTGGGTGAGCGCAGAGAGATCTAGTCTAAAAGTAAAAACAAAAAAATATATAGTTAATTTGAAATTAAAAAGAAAAAATTTAGAACCAAAAATAACAGGAAATATTTAAATGTGACTTGATCTATTGTACCCTTATTCTTCTCAGTGTATTTTAAATATCTGCAAAGAATATTTCTGCAAGTTCTTAATTAATATTTATGTGGGTGCTAAGATTCTTTCATTAAAAAATTTTTTGGCTAAATTGGCCATCTTAATAAACAGATGAATGCAACCAGGAAAACGTCCCTAGACATTCACACTACAGTTACTAAAATCATAATCAATAAGCTGTTTAATTGAAGACTACAGCATGATAAATCAATCCATTACAGCGTATCAAATACCACAAAATTGTAAATAAACAAGAAAGCTCATCTATTTGCAAAGACTTAACAAATCTGAGCACAGAAAAATGGTAAAACATTGGATACCTACATTATATGATGAAAAATTTAGCTCCCCCCCCCCCAATCAAAAACAATTTTACAAGTCTATAATGTCTATGGTAATATAAATGGAAACATGCTTTACTGGACTATTTGTGATCCTTACTAAAATAGTGCCTGGAGAATGCTTCATGCATGATTTTGTGTTGCATTCTATGATGTTCAGAGCAGGTGGCATGTGGCTCATTTTCATGGCTTGGATTGAACCAACTTAGTTCCAATAGAAGCAAATATGATGTCTGCAACTTACCTTGACATTTTAGACAATTCTATATTGCCAAACTGTGGCAGGCAATAGTTTGGGATTAGACCATTCCTGTACCTACATAACAATGCTCCTTGGTCTCAAGAAGATGTGCTGGCCCCAACATACATTACATACCACTGGACACCTGTAGATGAATTGGAGCAATGACTGCTGACTATGCCACATAACCCCAATATCTGTGACTTAATTCATCAAACCTCTTTGGGAAGAATGGAAGAAAATTTCTTATAGTGCCAGACACGAAAGAAAAAGGAAACTGGCGCATGTGTAAATGAAAAAAAACTAGTTCTACCAATCAGAAACGGACAAGAATGGGAGCATTAGTTACTACTGATGCCAGGAATTAATAAACCCAGTTTCCAGTCCGTTTCTGATTGGTTGAACGAGTTGTTTTTTTTCATTTACACATGTGCCAGTTTCCTTTTTCTTTCGTGCCAGACACTATAAGTACAGGCTTTCCTCAGATCATTTTTAAGGGAGCTTCCTATAAAATAAGACTTGGAAATTTGGTTTTTCAGATAATTAAGATTGCAAACTCCCAACACACCCACATGAAAGCCTCATTTTTATGAGTGAATTATCACACAAGTGATAATTGGTGAATTAAGTCATCAGCTTCATTGTGACCCCACAGAAGAGTATATTTAAGATAAACTATTTGATATGGAGCTCAGCTGACAGATGTACATTTTTAACAATTTTACTTACACAGACTATGACAGGTACAATAATTTCAAACATAAACAATATCTTTCAGCAGTTATGACTGACTAGCTTACCTCCAGAACTTACTGGTGATTTTTTTCCAATGTTTAAGTAAATAGTGTTACCACTGCTCACTTGCAAATGAAATACCGAATGGGCAAAGTAAGTCTATCATAATTATATGTACTAGAAAGATCCATGAAAACATCAAAAAATGATAGCTGATCAATCAGAACAAACTGCAGAAATTGCAGAGAATTCATTAACAAGATTCTGGTCAGCAATTTCAATGGATTCCAAGTAATTTTAAAATGCAGCTAAAAGAGCTTAAATGAAAAATGTTTTTATCAATTAGCTGTGATAGTTTTTGTCAAGTTTTAACTTACAAGTAAATTACAAATTAATGAATTACTTCTTGAAATTATTCTGCTAAGCTTTTCAATTATAACTATCTTCTTCAAAAATTGAATGTAACCAAATTAAGGTACATAGCATTGCCCAGGGAGTTCTTTTTTCACAGCTCTATTACATATGAACTGATAATTCATAAACGTAAAGAGTTTTATTTTCATTTACCGCTACACATTTTCAACATTATAAAATCTAATGTAAATTATAAAATAAAATAAATAGGTTTGAAAGCTGCTCTGGACAGAATTATTGCCACTGTTAATTGAAAACCAAGTTGGGGGGGGAGAAAATTACCAACTTAGATAAATATAAATTTACAACGCAGTTATTATAAAAGACCCTCCCCCCTTCAAATTTCTCTTCACTGACAAACATGGCATGGCATGACCATAACTTGCATAAATCATTGAACAGCAAATGAAATAAAGAAAGCAATATCCCCCCCCCCCCCCC
>JAHWFO010042181.1:1431931-1476301 GCA_023313115.1 Rhysida immarginata | reverse complement strand
CCCCCCCCCCCCCAATCACTCTCACAATGGACTTCATTTTGGGGGAGGCATCAGCTGTTCAGCTCATTGCTGGAACATGTGAGCAGACATCCAGAGAGAACCAAGGGGCCAGGAATGGGAAACGAGAACAAAGGAAGAAGATGTGCTGAAGTTATTGTGAAGTTAATTTGACTCTCTCTCTCTCTCTCTCTCTCTCTCTCTCTCTCTCTCTCTCTCTCCAGCAGAGAGGATGCAAATGCATGTGCCCAAATTGAATTCATATCCAATATTGGTCTATTATAAGAACATCTGAAAATAGACCATACAAATGCAGCATAAGCTCTTCAGTAATGACTGTGATAAAATCTCCGGTTCGCAACTCAGTGATTTCTTCCAATTAATGCCAAGTGTGATCAGATCTAAGGCCTCCGATCTGGAACAAAAAGCGCAACACACAATAAGGTCCTAGGCTGGAAGTCGTATGAGAAAATATTCTCAAACTGCTGCTACAGAAAACAGAACCGCACATGACTTGCACATTTCCAAGAGGGTGAATCTGGATTCAAAGGCCAATGAGCATCAACTTATAGACAGAGACACATGAAAAACTTCACCGACGGGGTAAATACCGAGACGGGCATTGGTGCACATGTCAAATGACAAATGGCCAATCGTCAAAGAAAAGATCACCAAACTTTAAGTGTACATACCAAGTGTTGTGATAGTGCTCAAGGAGTATGCGTATAGCCTAATTCATACACTAATGAGTGATTTTCACCATAGCGCTTCAACAAGCAACGAGCTGCTATGTTGCAAAACTGTAAATAGACAAATCATTGGCGAATGTTGTGTCACAACTGCGAGTAAACTGTGTGAACAATCCATGATAATTAACAAAACTTTAACCAGACTCAGTTTTAACTTCACAGTGTGCACATAATCTATCTAGAGTCTTCTGTATAGCCTCTATCTCATATTTATTGCATTTCTGATATTCCCTTAATTATTTGACGCTTATCCAATTATTTATCTTCCACATAACTAGTTCTACTAATCCATTTAAATTAGAGTCATTTTGTTTCGTATATCAATAAATAAAGCTAAATAAAGTTATTTTCTTCCTTGAATTTATTATCTTTATATCTCCCTCAGGCATTGCTCAGTCATGTGGTATATTTATAGAGGGGTGGACTCGCCACAGAGGTTGGGGGATTATTGCATCTTCTTTTGACATGTTAAACAGGGAACTAAATACAGTATTACCCACTTATAACGAACACAGTTAGAACGAACACCCGCATATAGCAAAAAAAAATTCAGTCCCAACCCCGTCAGTCTATTTTCTATGCATTTTTACACGTTTATTGAGAAATGTTTTTGAAAGAAATCCGGTTACAGCGAAGGGAACTCGATGAAATTTATTCGGAAAATATCACTAATTGTTACTATAAGTCGGTCTAGACTGAATGCGTAGACACGTGTAACATTTTTTCCTAACTGCGATTTTTCTTTATTGTGATTGGTTGGTTAAACATTCCCGCCACCACGGCCGCCACGCTAGTTGAACGATCACGTGATTGTACTTGAACCACTTGAACCAATCATATGATTGTGCCATCACACGGTTAACTGCAAGGCCCATGAGCATTTATGGGCTTGGTTGATTTTGTCAAGTCATTCAAGCAAAATTTTTCAAGGAGTTCAACAAGGCTAAACCAAAGCAAAACTCTCTATCTGTAGAGTTAAAGTTAAAGATTTTAGAAGCACGCCATCGCGGAACAGAGCCAGAGAATCCAAGATGGCGGAGAGGAGAGCCAAGAAAGTTCCGATGAACCAGAACCGCGCATACCATCATCGAAGCAGATGGACTCGCCCATGAATCAAGTAAAAAATTACTTAACCATCAACGGTGATGTGCCAAACGAAATTTTTGAAAGTTATTTTAAGTTGCATAAATTTATAAACAAAAGTTATGTAAAAACTATGAAACAGAAAACCATATCGAATTTTTTTCATCCTGAATAAAATTGACTAAAACAATGATTATGCCTAGTTTTATGCTTAGTTTTAATTCTATGACTGTACGTACATTTTTATTACATTCGGATATAACAAAATCGGGATATAACGAAAAGAAACTCCGTTCCCTTGAATTTCGCTATAAGCGGGTGATACTGTATAAATAAGAACCAGAGTTATTGCAGCCACAACCAAATAAACTATTTATTTTGAGTATTCATAAATGGGAATTTAATACCCACATGTCTATCAATAAAACTGAGGCAAACTATATTTAATTATCTTTCTCAATTTGAGGATGTGACAAACACGTATAGGTACACATTTAATGACCACTCTGGACATCTTATCAGACAAAGTTAGGTGCATGTAAACAAAAGGAACTTCTGGATTAATTCAATTCGAATCCACTCAATCAAATCAAAATGTACATGTTAATTCACAGAGAAGAAGACCCAGAGATACATATCTCCAAAGGGGTACAGAATGGAGTACACAATAGAATTCAAAGACATGAAAGAAAAGGAAGACCTATAACCCAATGCTATCCCTTGCACTTTCATCAAAGAGGTTCCCTTTCTTTAAGGTTTCTTTATAGGAGAGGTACGATAATAACAATCATTGCATTTACATGCATATTTCAATCTGGATCGACTGGAGCAAATCCAAAGTGCCTATTGTTTTATATACACCTAATTCAATCCGATAAGATCTTCTGTGGACATCATGCAGCATTCTCTAGCAAAACCACGGACATCAATGGAATGTCAATTTTTAGCTGGACATCATTGATATTATTTTTAGATCTTTCAAAATATTTTGAAGATACCAAAATAAAAAAAAAAACAAAAAAACAAAACACTTTCTAATTTTTCTGGTTGCTGAAGCAGGTTCAATGCTTAAGGGGGTCAATCTTCCCAAACAAGAAGTAAAATGAAATCCACTTTTGCTCCAATGTCTCGAATCTGAGTTATACCATTCCTTACCCATAGCATTCTAAACTGTCTTACACATGTGGACTGTTGTCCCAAATGGGCTCAAACAGATTGGGGTGTTTACATGCACTGAGTGGATTGACCTACTTCCCTGAGGCATCCCAAAACACCTGGTTCGACTGAAGCACATCCTGGGGCAAGCTGAACTTCTTGTGCCCTTTTCACTTTTTCTGGCACACTTTTCACCCTACTAAGCAGATTGCACGCCCCAGGCAATTGCCCGAGTTGCCAGTACTTCGTGCATGTAAACAGTGATTATTCTTTTATAGGAAAGTGAAATAAATGTCAAGACCACTCTTTTTCTACAAGGACTAAGGCAATAGTTTTCTGTCGTCATGTTTTTGTATATTCCACAGCACTGTTTATCTTGAATCAAAAAAAAAATGTTTTGTTTCTTCAAAGACATACGAGAGAAATTAAAAATGGTTTTAAAATAATTTATTTTTATATAATGAAATTTGATTTTTGCATTTTAGACTAAAGAAAAAAAAAGAAAAAAGAAAAAAAGGGGAAAAAAATAAATAAATAAAAAAAACAACAAAAAAAACAATAATAGTTGATTCTGTAAGCGAATCTTGAACTTACTAACCTTTATGTATTCCGATATTTGTGGATAAACCCTTGCCACAGCAATGAATATCGACAATGTATTTTTGAAGGGGAATGTAGAGGTGATGGCATGGCTCACGGCCGGGAATGTTATAATTCGATAGCCCTTATCAATAAAGAGAGTCTCGTACTCTTTCTTCAATTCTTGCTCTCCTTCGCACAAAACTGCCCCGACGAGATATCGTAAATCAGAAGGCACCACCTATATAAATAAACAAAGAAAGTATGTAAACAAAACTGATATCCTCAATCATCGTGCAGCCAACAAGGAATAAAAGCAAAATAATATTCCGATACGTGAGAGTTCTTCATTACAACAAGGGAGTTTAAATCAGTAGAAAGTAAAGCTTTCCTTAATTCTAGATCTACTACGAGACTGAGAACACAATATATATCGGCATTCATTTTTAAAAATTAATTTTGATCATTTTTAATTTTTTTTAGTTTTTTTATTTTATCCAAAATAAACACTGCCCATGGTCAGCTGAGCTAATGTCAATGGGAATGACATTAAAAATGGCGTCGGCTGAGAGCCTTTTTTTAAAAGGAAAAAAAGAACGTTCCGCTCATAAAAAGACATCAATCATAACATTCGACCTTTAAACAAAATTAACAAATCGATGATGAGGAAGGAAATCGAACGACTTCACGAAAGAATGAAAAATGCCAACTATCCCACCATTCCCCTCCTCCTACCTCCTGGGGATCGTCGTAGTAGACTCCGATGCTCTTCAGTTCGGGAGCGATGCCATGAACTTCGGTGAATAATTCGCCAGCGTTTTTGTATGGACCGCGGGCGAATTTATAGGCGACCACCAAGCTATCGAACGGGGGTTTGCCCGCGCTGATCTCGAAGGACGTGAACAATCCTGAATACGCTAAAAGCCCTAAAACTGTACAAAATAATATAACGAGAATTGCAATAATTCCCAAAACTAAGCTGATCTCGACCTCCATTGCTTTGATTTGCTCATGCGCAGTCGTGCAACTTCCTCGTGTTGTTATTGGAAGCCGAGGGAGGAGGGGAAGGAATAGAAGAACATCGCAGCAGAAGCAGCAGCAGCACCAACGTTCTCATCACCTGAGCAGAGGAAACTTTATAATTACACCATCTCCGTCTGACTTGTTATTAAGCGCAGGAATGCCGAATGATTTTATTGTTTTTTTTTTCTTTTATAAAATTAAAACATCAACAATTGTAAAGCCTGAGATTTTTTTCCCATGAGTATTATCTTCGAAAACAATGTTTAATTGATATTCTTCGTATCACAAGAAATAAAAAAAAAATTTTTCATCAATTTTAGAAAAACAGAATTAATATGTAAGCAATAAGAATTTTTTTTTTTAAAAAAATGCATATATCCAGTTCCACATGAGATATTTCGCAATAAAGGAATAAAAACTTTAAATGGAAAATAAAAAGTTAACTGCTATGGGGCAAATCTTTTGGTATTGGAAAAATATCAGAATATTTTAAGCAATTCGTAAAAGATTTTAATTCGAAATTGAATAAAAGCAAATTTGAGACATAAGAATAAATTTCTATTTGAAAATGCTATTAAAAAACAAAATGAAATGGGGGGGGGGGGGAAAAAAACGAAAGTGAAAGTGGGAAAACTCAAGAACTTTATTTCAGATTAAGATGTTAGCAAATAAAATTTTCTTAAAAAGTAATTCAATTTATAAAATAAAGAAATGCTTGAAACATATCGAAATGGATTTTCGAAATACAATTTAGGTCTTTGTTTTCCGAGCGATAGGAGGGGATGAATTTGAATTGCATAAAACATTCGAAATTTTAAGAAAAAATTGAGTCACGAGGCTCTAACGTCCTTGAACAAACAAAAAACAGTTGTTAAACTGAATGTCCATTTTCCTTCTGCTTAATAAATTAATTATGTTTTTGTACTTTAAATGACAAGTAATTATTGGGGTGGAAAACTGAGCTAAGGAGGGGGGAAAAAAGGTTAACGTGTCGGGGTTTACAATAGGTCAAACTCTTGTGGCAATTACTTTATTACTCATAAGTATTAGATAAAAAGAAAAGTAATAAACGCTGATGACGTAATTTTCCATTATGAACAGGTTTATCAAAGACATTGGGTAATGCATTGGCTAAAGACATTGTATTCGATGAAGAAGACAACGATGTGTAGAGCAAGAGCTAAAAAATGATTTAAAAATAATATCCATTAATTTTCTGAAAACTAGCAATAAAAGATTTATTTTTAAAAAACCAAACCCTAGATTTTTTTTGTGTTTAATATTTCAGGTGAATCAAAATAATTTTATTTTTAAATGCATACATACGACTAGAACTAATGAAAAATAGAAAAAAGAATTTTGTTTTCCCATTTCTGCTATTGTGTCTTGTGACAAAGAAACACTGCTAGGATGAAAACAAAACTGTCATAAAATTTAAATCAACAAGAGAAGAAGAACGAGGACAATAGCTCCGCAAATAATTCTTTCACCAAGCTATTTTCTCCTATTCCTCCCTTCCATTGTTAGAGGGTTTGAATTCTAAATTGCCATTTTATCTTCGTCTTCACTATCTTCACAAAACTTTTTAATATGAGAAATTAATTTTACCTAAGATTCTCATTCCTTGAAAATACATAAAATATGAACGAAAAATCAATAAGTGTTGAATTCTAAGAAAATGTGTGCCTTTGCACGAGGGCGCAGGGTTCATTGTAAAACGAACGAATAAATCGTTCAACTTTGTTCAAATTAAATCTCTTTAAAGGCAGAAACCCTGTGTTCCCACACTTTTTCTATGTCCCCTTTCACCTTTATTCCTGTTCTTTCCATGCCATGTTCACTATTCCTTATTTAAGTAACGAAAACGAAAACGTAGCCTTCCAATTCATAAAAATAGCAAACGGTTCAAAATTATACTGGTGAAATGTTATTCTTGCAGTAAAAAAAATCATCATCTTATATACAATGGAATCAAGCCAAAAACTGTGGACACAACTATAGAAAGAAAAATAACTCCAAAACCACTATTCCACATAATAATTGGAGTTTATTATGTGTAATAGTGGTTTTGGAGTTATTTTTCTTTCTATCATCTTATACATCTAGGTTTATTTATTTTGTGACGGAATAACGTCTTCTTGTCACTCTATTACAATACTAATTACGCTAATCAACTATCTTAACCACTTACCTTGGCTGTTCTTAGTTACTATAATGATAATGGCCTTTAACTCCTGTGATCGTATAGTGAATACTTTTGATACGGCTAACTCAATATTTTTATCTTAACTCGCCCGATACAACTATGTAGTAAACCCCTTCGTAAATGTAGCTTAGTATTAACGTGCTTAAACAATCAACAATAATATGAAAAGAAGGAACGTCTAAATTTTGAATAAATGAAATCTATTTATTAAAATTTTGAAATGTAGTATGATAAAGGCCAACGCCCTATTTTGTTTGATTAATGCGAATTACAAAATTTTACACCACTAGATATTCTATGCTAAATAACTATCTTTTCTCACAATGTACTTAACTAATAAACCCCAGGATATAGACAAAAAAATGGAATAAACTTAATTAGGCTAAACATAAGTAAAATTTGGGTATTATCGTTTCTGCAGGAAGCACAAATAATACAAAAAAAATTGACAGATAAATGTTGAAATAGATTATTATCTTCCTTCAATTACTTAATCAAACAACAATATTACCACCCCGGAACAATTTTTGGTCTCGTTAACCCCTTCCCCTTTTTGAGATAGGCCTAAACACTAAACACGTGCTTATCAATAAATTTACCTACAATGTTACAAACTAAGCCTAATTATCACAAATAACTGACTAATATGCATAGGATACTTTAAAGGAGACGACATCTTAAGTTATAATTAGATGAATAAACAACTGCTTCGAATGTTTCTGCTATTGGAATGTCAAATGTCTCTAGAGCTCGTTGGGACCCGTATCCGTATACGAAAATTTCAAAAGTACTTATCTGTAGCCGTCGTTACTCTTATTTTACGTCGCTGTGTACCACGATCGTGTTCCCTGGAGGTTTCCCGCTTTTCCTTGCCTGCCGTTGGTTTGAGTCGTCCTTTCTCCCGCCTGGTTTTCCAACGCCGTGTTGACTGCTTGACTGACGCCTCGTGGTTTCCCAGTTTAGAACTCGGGCCCATGCTTGCTATGCCACCACAAGCTGCCCTCGACCGTTCTATCCCGCTGGAAAACCGCTGGTCCTTCTTGTCGTACCGCTGAAGTCATCCACATTGCCTTGACTAGGTGTTGCCCGCACCTACGGTCGTCACGTTGGCCGTCGGGGACGCTCCTTACACCGACATGGTTGGGGTTAAGGACGGGCTAGATTGCGCTCCATCGGTTTCTACCGAGTGATATTGACTTGGCACTTTTTTAAGAGAAGACACTTTTGAACTTTTTCTCTCGCTGGCTGGAAGCTGTCTGAACACAGACAATCGACAATCGAACAGTGAAGTGAAAAGAAAGACGCGAGTGGTCCAGGAGCCAAGCTCACTTTGCACGCTCGCCCAAAGAGTAAACCAGAGGAGGTACACTGAACTGGGTGAGAAGCCTGATGAACCTCTTAAGTCCTCCAGAGAAGAAGTCCCCAGAAGAGACGAGAGTCAGATTGTAGATTGACGAATAGAGTCCCCAAAAATCAGCAGGATCTAAAAGATCCAATAGTTGGGGAAGGCGGCCTTGTTAACGTCATCAAAGCAGACATCCAGGATATGGCGCGGTCTTCGAAACCTGAGAGGATTCTTTACAACGAGTGGATGGTCCAGAATACCAGAAACTAGAGTGTTTTCATGATTCTCCATCTTGGGTAGCATGTTCTTCATAAGTGTCTGGACAAAGGTGCCTAAGTGGGTCATCCCCAAATCGTCATAGATAGAGTGGTTGTTGGGAACTCTTCTGTCAAGTTGGGCAATGGATCGGAGAGCAACATTTTGGAAGGTCTGGAGATCCTTCCACCTAGATTTGCAAATAGAAGCCCAAGCAGGCATTCCATGAAGCAAAATAGTACGAATCACAACCTTGTATATCAAGAGTTTGTTATCTACACCAAGAGCGCTGTTTCACCCCAGAAGTGCAATCAAACTGAACTTCGCCTTCTTTGCCTTGTTGAGCGCATATTGGACTTGGTCGTTCCAGTTCAGTTTGTTGTCGATCATGACACCAAGATATATATAGCTTTTTACCCACTCAAGTTTCTTGCCAAATAAGAAGAGGGGCTTTGGAGGGTTTTTGCATTTGCGAGTGATAAACATGACCTTGCACTTTTTGACATTCAGCTTTAATCGCCACTTAGTGAACCAGCTCTCGCACTGATGTAAAGCTTTTTGTAGTCGAGTGATGGCATGTGCTGGGTTTCGTGCCTAGGTCATGATGGAACCGTCGTCAGCAAACATGTAAAGATTACACTTTGCAAACTTGGGGAAGTCATGGATAAAGAAGTTGAATAAGGCTGGCCCCAAGACAGAGCCTTGGGGTACACCAGCATTTACATCGCAGGGTTCAGACAAGGAGTCCCCAACCTTAACACGAAAAGTTCTCTTTGAGAGGAAGGAGCGAACCAGAGCAATTAGATCGTCAGGGAACCCGTAGGTAATCATTTTGTAAATGAGCCCATCATGCCAGACTTGGTCAAAGGCCTTTTGGACATCGAGGAAAACGAGACCACCAAACATAGAGAGGTTGAGAGAACCGTTTAAATCAGCAACGAGCCTCCATAACTGAAGCTGACAAGTGTGGCCTGGACGGAAGCCAAATTGCTCACTACGAATGAGGTTGTTTGCCTCGCAGTACTCATTAAACCTCTTGAGTATAGTGCGCTCAAAAACCTTCGAAAGCATGGGCAACAAACTAATGGGCCTATAACTTGTGGGAAGAGCAGGATCCAGTCCAGGTTTAGGAATGGTGATGATGGCCGAGTCCTTCCAGGCACTAGGGAAATGGCCGCTAAGCCAGCAGTCATTCATGACCTTAGTGATGATGCAGATAACACTGGGAGGCAAATTCTTGAGAGCACTGTTGGTAATGGTGTCGATGCCGGCTGCCTTTTTGCTTTTCAGGCGCTTTATGGTGCCAATGACATCAAGAGAGCCAAGAGCGCGCTGTGTGTGGCCATACCTATCACACACGTCCTTGACCTCACGAGTGATATTGACCAGATCATTCTCTTTGGGCGTAGAGAATTGGCTCATCAGTGAATCGGCGATAATTTGTGCTTTGTCCTGGTCATTGCTAACGAAATCGCCACCCTCTGTAAGCAGAGGAGGGAGAACAATAGTCCTGTTGCTTTTAAGGGCCCTGGCCATACTCCAGAGAGAGTTATCCTGGACGGACAGACTTTTAACTTTGTCGTTCCATCTTTGATTCCTTAAATCCTTAATCTGATCACTTACCTTGAGGGATAGCCTGTTGTACTTCGTCTTGAAGTGGAGAAACCTGGTACGCTGCCAAAGTCTTCTGAAGTGTTTTTTTTCGTGGATGAGGGAGGGAGGAAGTTCCAGATGGTTATCTCCCGGATCTTTCTAGATTTTTATTTTTTTGTTTTTTAACTCCACGTGTTTAGAATCTAGGCCCAAGTTTATAACACCATAATAAATAAATTCATAAAGAGTTGTTTCGCAATAAATAACTTATAATAATTTCTAATTAATATTCGCAAAATTTCCTAATTTCTTATCCTTCTTTTACCCCGTTCCTTCCTTTCTCTATCATTATTGTCGACCTCTCCCCCCTCCTTTTTCTTATTTTAGCCCTGAATTATGAAATTCTTTAATAACAGAGATATGGCTTTTGAATGCCATATCTTTGTGCATATAAATTTATTGCTAATAAAGTTATATGTCACAATTTGAACTCCTTGTTTCGATAATATAAAAAATAAAATAAATAAAAAAAAGTTACCTGATGAAATCTTGGAGATGAACTGTTATGCAGATGAAATTACCACATCTAGGTTATTTACAGATAAAAGACGGTATAGTAAACTATTGCTATTATATTAATGAACTGTAATATTAACATTAATAAAAAGCCGCTTTTCCACAATAAATTATTTACTTAATACGGATGTGCATTTCGAACGACAATGTCGTGTTCATCAGCGTAATACCAGCGTAATAAAAATCAGGTATGACCGGTGACGGATGATAGAATAGACAAAAAAGACAATTGTCTTGGGCCCCTAATATCCAAGAGGGCCCGGTGATTAATGATATATGATATTTATGAAATATTATTTTTAACGCACAGCAAATTTTTGTCTCGGGCCCGATCGGAGGCCAATCCATTATTGGGTATTACCATAGAATAACAATGGTATTACGCTGACAATGTCGTTCGAAATGAGCATCCATATGTAAGTAAATATTTTATTCTGGAGGGCTGTAATAATTTGAAAGATAATGCACGAGGCCTGTTTGAATTCGTTGAAGATAAATTATGAAGTACAATAAAGATTATTAAAAAAAACAACAACTCAACTTTATAAAGGGCAAACAAATTGAATACAAAATTTACAATGCTAGAAAGGAAAATTATAATTTCAGTAAACATACAATTAATTTTAATTCCAAGTTTAATTTGGATAAATTCCAAACCCTTCATTAAAAATCCTATATTTACAATTAAAATTCCTAATTTATAAGTTGTTCAATCAAGTAGTATATACAAGTTTAAAAATTTGTTTAGAGAAATTAATTGATGGAGTATCTCACATTTTTAAGTTAAGTTAAAAAAAACTTGGTTTAAAACTTTTTAAAAATTAATTGAATTTTAATTGTAAATATAGGATTTTTTAATGAAGGGTTTGGAATTCATCCAAATTTAAAGTTGGAATTAAATTTAATTATATGTTTACTGAAATTATTAATTTTTCTTGCCAGTATTGCGAATTCTCTGTTCAGTTTGTTTATCTTTTAGAAATTTCAGATTTATTATTTTCATATTAATTCATAGCAACTATAAATATAGTAGAGTAACTCTTTGTCTAAACGTGGTAATACGAGTAGAAATCAGAAGTTACAAACGGTGATTTAAAAAATTCTAATTGGGATAGAAATCTGAACCACAGCTAGATTTGCACGTTATTATCTTCTTATTTCTCAACATAATTCCTTATGTTATTGCCGTCCTGAAATGACCATAGCACTTGAAAAGGACGTTAATACCAACCAAACCAAACCTTAAGTTATTGATGCATTTTTCCTATCGACGTAATAGTCTTTCAATACCTTCTCGTTAGAAAACTGGGCTTTGCTGCCTGAGCCAATTTTGCACTTCATTTTCAACCTCTTCATCATTTGTTTTTTGCAGAGCGACTTCACCTCTTTGGTCCGCTCAGAAACCATCTTGGCGGATAGCGTTGTGCAAATGATGAGAGAGGATGAAAGTGAAGCAAACTGGTCTTTGCTGCCTGACCCGGTTTCACACTTCACTTTCATCCTCCCTCGTCATTTGCACAACGCTAGCTGCCAAGATGGTTTTTGAGCGGACCAGGGAGGTCAAAGTCGTTCTGCAAAAAGCAAATGACGAGGAGGTTAAAAATGAAGTGTGAAAGTCTCTCAGGCAGCAAAGCCCAGTTTCTAACGAGAAGGTATCGAAAGACTATTACGTCGATAGGATAAATGCATCAACAACATCAGGAATTATGTTGAGAAATAAGAAGACAATAACTTATAAATCTAGCTGTGTTTTTGATTCCTATCCCAATTAGTATTTTTTAAATCACCATTTGTAACTTACTTACTGACTTCTCCTCGTATTCAAAATACAATAGTCCCCAAAAGTAGCGCCATCTTTCAACTCACTTGTCAAATCTGCTTTTGGAACAACTTTTTCGGGCACTGGGGATGGTTTGTCTTTAACAGAGGTTTCATCTTCTTTAAATGTTTTCTTCCATTTTCGCACCATTCTACTTTGTTGTCGTCTCACAATAAACATTTTCGCTCTTTTCTGAACCGTTTGCGGATGCTAGCAATAGCAGCACATTTTTATTTGATCACACATTGCATGCATGCTCGATAACTTCACCTGAATTACAAATATACAATTATTCTATGATGTGACGGTGTTGTAAAATATCACAATCGATTTTAATAGTGTCGGAGAAAATAATTCAAATGAGATGTTTACACTATGAGATAAAGTACCTTACCCATGGCAGTAAATTTAAGAGCACCTGATGAGCTGTTGCTATTCACTGAAAATAAAAATGAAATTGTTTGTCTATGAAATGAAAATTATTTTATTTATAAATTACTCCACTTCAGCAATAAATAAACAAAAATCTGTATACATTCGATAATACATGGTAACAAAAAAATAAAATAAAATACCGCATTATACATCCCAAAACAAGAGGCTAATAATATATCGATGCCTAAGAGAGTTGCTGACCTGTGTGCCGCACAAGGAAGCCCCACGAAGTGGTGAAGAGATGCGAAACGGTTGTGCGCGCGTATTTATTACCCTCTACTTTTCGGAGGAATAATGCGTTATATTTCTTTTTGCATGATTGGTGTAATCAGGAATATACGAAGTTTTTGCATAAAGTATAACTTTTATTTAAACTTAGAAAGAGTAGCTATTACTTTGAACAAAAACTTATTTTTTTGCTCATACAGTGCATCCAAAAAATATAAATAATCTAAGAAATCAGTCAGAAAAAATTTATTAAATTATAATTTACTTAATCAATTTTTTTTATCAAAGATATAACATTATTATAAACGTCCCACCAAAATGTCATTGCATTTCATGAAGATATTCTGTAAAATTTTATTGATTTTTCTCAAAGATAGACAAATTTTCTGTCCCCTAAATATAAATACGAGTGAATACGGCTCCGATTGAGAATAAAATAGACAAGTGTAAATAACAAAATGATTTTTGGTACGGAAGCGCTATCCTCCCAGACCTTTCTTCAGTTCCTGAAAAAGATGAAAGTCACTCGGCTCCAGGTCTAGGCTGTTGTTCAACAAATCAACATTTTCCATTGAAATTGCTCAAGAAGCTGTTGGATTACCACAGCAGTATGTGTTCGTGCGTTGTCATGAATCAAAACAATTTCAGAAGAGCGCATACCTCTTCTTTTATTCTGAATAGTTCTCCGCAGGCGCCATAATGTCTTCCAAAAAGCTTCATTACGCCGTGGAGACCTATCTCAACATGCTGGCGACAAACTTCTATGAAGAGGATATTGGAAAACTTATCCACGGGTATGACAAATGTCAATCTTTACGGTGACGATGTCGAAAAGTAACTTTGATTGTACTTGACTCCTGATAATAAAATCATAATGTTATTCACACTTATCTTTATTTTAAGCCCCATCGGAGGTTGAAAAAAATAGCCCTCATAATTCTACATTTTAGTCACAAAAATTTTATTTTGATTAAAAAAAAAAATAACATGCAAAGTTTAGGGAGTATTAATTTTTTTCCCTATTGTCAACCAAAAATACCACATTCAAAAAGGGGTAAGTGATAATGAGGAAATGCGAAAATGAGGGAGTAAGTGTTGTAAAAATTGCAAAGAAAATTGGTAAAAGTATTGCTGCCATCATTCTGCCGTTCAAATTAAAAAGGCAGTATGACCGTAATTATTAGTTTCGAAATAACGCATTTTAGCTTACAGATATTTAATCATAACTCAATCCGTGTTAAATGGGTGTTCTTACGAATTTCTAGCTCTGTAAGGTACCGCATATAATAAGCTTAATATAAGGAACGTATAGGAAGAGGTAAACCGAAAATGACGAAAATTGGAGATACTGCCTTCTTGCCTATGACGACAGTGTTCAATCTTAAGAAAAGATTCTTTTGAAATTTAAAAACGACGTTCTGGTCAGCCGAAATCCACAACTTTAGATAATAAACATGGCCAATCAGTAAGGAAAAGGAAAGACTCAAGAGCTGCCATTCGATGGTCAGAGATCAAACGCTTTATTGAAACAGCAGAAGTATTCCGATATGAAAAAGAGAAATTAATCTTTCGATTAGCTACTCATCAAGGAACGTCAATTCAACAAGAATTAAGCATCAACATCTCCAAAAGCACCATCATCCATAGAAGACTTCGAATGAATAGTAACTTGGGACAGAATAGAAACCACTAAATCATACACAAGACTGCATGACTGCAAGAGCCAAAAAAAGAGATGTGTTGAACTGACGAATGGGCATCATACCTTTTCAGTGACGAAAGGAAGTTTAATTTGGACAGTATTACTGACATGATTTGCGGACCCAAGATCGAAACTTCTATAGTAGACAACAAGGAGGAGGAGGAGCAGTTATGGTAGAAGCATATTTTGGTTTTAACGAAATCTCACACATTGCCTTTTTTAAGTGGTCGCCAAAGTGCAGAAAAATATCTGCAAACACTAACAAATTATCTTCTTCCCATCGCTGAAGAAATTGCTGGTAAAGACTGAATTTTGCAATAAGACCACGCTTCCATAGATGTGTGCATATCAACTTTGAGCTGGCTTCAGGCACACAATATGAATGTCATGAAGAGACCAGCAAGATCTATGAACCTAATTCCTATTGAGAACTTATGAAGATATGTTTATGCCCACCAGAGAGAGAGAGTTTTGTAGCTGCGAAGAAACTAAAAAGCAAATCAATTACAGTTGGTATAATGTAAATTCCTACAGTCATTCATATATTAATAAAAAGTATGCCGATATCGTGTTTTTGATGTGGTTAAATCTAACGGTAGTCCAAAAATATCTTAAAAAATAAAATATCATCAATATTTAATTTTTTCTGAAAGTATTATTTATTTTGCTTATTTACATTTATGGGACAGAAATTTTTTGTCTTTCAGAAAAATCAATAAAGTTTCTTCATGAAATCAAACGACATTTTGACGGGACATTTATAAGAATGGTATAGCTTTGATAAAAAATTGCTGAAGCTAATTATATATTAATAATCTTTTTTTTCTGACTGATTACTTAGATTACACTGGTCAACAGTGAAAATGCACTTTAATTAAAAATAGCCAAATCCGGACTAAAAAAGTGTCCTGAACACAAATATGAAAAACAAATTTATTTTTTGGCTATAGTTTTTGAGGTACGACTGCTACGTGGTATGACTTATTCAACCTTTTATATATAATGCATATATAGAAAAATCAGTAATTATTATCACTTGCATAAATATTATATACTTGCAATGATATTATATATTATATATATTATAATATAGCTATATATACAGTATACACCCCTTATAATAAGTACAAACTTTGAGAATTAATATGATAGCTGTGGTTAATGAGAGGTGTGGTTACGTAATACCTGCTTGGATATGAATTTATGATGATACAACACAACCACACTTTGACTGGTCTGCAGCTGGGCTTTACAAAGTACAGCTGCTTCTTGTGTGAATGGGACAGCCGTGCAAGAGACCTGCATTACATTCAACGAGAATGGCCAAAGAGATCACAGTTTCAAGTTAGTCAGAAGCGGTATCAGGGCAAATGGTCAGCAAGTATGTTGGCGGACTACTGCTGGGCAGTCAGTAGAGATGCTCCTGACCTTCAGTACAAGAGAAAGATGAAGAGACATCACCTGTAGGCAAGCATAATGCATGCTATGACATTCAAAACGCGTGGTTTTCGGTGTGACATTTTCTAAATATTTGTAGCCAACTCAGAATTTTTGTTATGATATTCGTTTTCAGCAATACAGAATTAGTATAAAAAGATCACTTTGGTTTTGGGTACATGATTTTCATAAAAAATTGTTGCCCAGTGTTATTTATACTTTTGGGACGCGTTGTATAAAGAAAAAACTTTCTTTTTAAGAGTTCTTATTAACTGTTTTTCTTAAATAATTTAATATTTTGTCTCTGTATTTAAATGTAAGCTACATTTTGCTGACCATCTAAGATGCATGTACAGTCAGCAAAGGGAAATAATCCACACTTGAATTTTACTGTAAGTTTTACCGTTTCAATATTAATTTATTTTTAAGAATTTAATATTACATCTAGAGTTAACATTATTAAGATTATTAAATTTAAGTAATTATAATTAAAAAAGCTATTAAAACAACACATTAGCATGAAATGTAATATTAAGTATTAAACTCGTGTGGATTATTTCCTTTGGTTGACTGTACAAAATAACATCCGTATGTCTAAAACACAATCTATTTGAGACGAAATGTAAGTGCATGGAGAGATCAGCTTAAATATGATGGAGATAAGGAGTTCAGTGTGAAAATATGATGCCTATGATGGCATAATTTGCTAATTAGGCAAGATTATTTGTTCAGATCAATCTGCAGTTATTAAACGATTTTTCTCCGATCAATCGGTAGAAGCGAAGATGTTTTGTATAAGATTTACAAGAATGTTAATGATGAAATAAATATCTTCTTAAATGAGGAATAAACTACTTTTATATTTCTATTAAATTTCATGCCAGAAGGCAAATCTGAAATAAAAAGATACTTACTTGAAAGAAAATTAATGCGAACTGAAAGGTTGAATTGAATAAGACCGATGAGAATGTGATTATTGCGATGAATAAGTGAGATCGATAAATCAATACACTCAAGTCATATTGATATACCCAAAGCCGCAGGAAAAATAAAAATCAAGAATGCTTTTTCCAATGAAATGAAACGAGCTAAACGAAACTTCAACTTGAAAATTAAAATCATAAAATAAAATTTAAAAGTTTTATTTTATTGTTTATAATTTTTTCGCTTTGACTAAAAGAATGAAAAAAAAACCCATCGTTATAAGAAATTGCAAGGTTGTCTTAAAATAAGTCTTTAATTACGACAATCCCTGATGTATACAAACAAAGTAATTGACATCGTTTTTAAAGCTGTTTGCACTGTTTCTATAGATTAGGTATTAATGGCGAAAATGACATTTAAATATCTGTTAAGCATTCAGCTTGTTTTAGGTATTTAAAAATCGGATGACTTAGTCATTTAGTACTTGAAACTGGATGACAACTTCAAGGAATTACTAAAAAATATTATAGATCACAAGTGGATAAAGTAACTCTTAAAGTAACCCAAACGTGTGATCATCTTTTAAGTTTCATTTTGAAAAAATTAAGTGATGCGTTCAATTCTTTCCTTCACTTCCTACATTCTTTTCTTTCGTCAAAGATTTTGGATTGTGATAAGCAAATAATTAGAAGGTTTAAAATTTTAAAAAAACTAATGAAATTTTCATGATATCATTAGTTTTTTTTTAAACTGAAAATAAAGAATTGTAATTTATCTGCGTTGTAAATGTAAAGAAAATATCATAACTGTGCAATTCCTTGCCGTTATCTATTTTTTCATGTGATTCTTAATTTTATCAGCCATATAATTTTAAAAGAGATAAAATACATTCAGCCATATGAAAAATCAAATATGGCATTCCCGTACTCTATCGCTAATACCTGTACTCAAAGCAATGATTCCATGTTTGTTGTTTCTAATTTACGTCATTACTTATATCAAAGGACCATTTAACAATATAATCATACATATAAAAGAATCATAAAATACTAATTATTTTTAAATAATTTATTAACGATATTTTCCTCGAAAAATAGTGGGATGTTTTTGTATGATGGGATGTCTTAATTAGCCTCATCCGGACTAAACTCATCCAATATATCTGAGCTTCTTATCAATAGGTTTCAATCGACAATCATTAGAAAATGTGGTGATTTAACGATTTTGATCGTGGACGCAGATTTGACACAAGATAGATGGATCATTCTATCGCTCAATGATTTTCGACCCCACAAGGGCAACCGTATCAAGGGTTAATACAACAATGGATGTATCAGCACTCAGCGTGAGAACAATAGCAGTTCACGCAGGACACTAATAACGAGTATCATCGAAACTAGTCCAATCTCGTTCAGGTTGAATGGAGGACAACAGCGGGCAGATTACATCCAATTTCGAAACCTCAAGTCTATCAACGAGCGAACAGTGGGGCTCACGTTACATGTCTTATACTCAGAGACATCTTTAGCTCCTCTGCCGGCGGGGTGCAGTCTCATAAACCGTGCCTTCCAGGTTTGGTGAACCGTTTGCACCTCCACTTAAGTTGACCCTGCTTATATAGCTTCTGGCTGTCCACTGGACACTGTGCCTTGACTAATACCGAGAACATAGAAACTAGGTCTCTGTAAAGTGGTGCCGAATCGAATGGTATGACGAATTCTGTTTTCACTTTTAGCCAGCTGATAGTAGATTGAGTGTTACGTAGATAGCATGAAGCTATAACTCTATCCTGCTAGATCGGCATTTTCAAGAAGGTTTTGGCTCTACATGATTTGGGAAACCTTTTCATGGAACACAGTAAATCCTAGTGCGTCTGAAAAGGGCCTTGACCCTGCTTATTTCATAATGGGCGTCCCAACATGGCAGCTATCATGCGAATATGGCTTGAGGGATCTTATCCGAAATCAGCACCATCCCCACATTTAAACTCTCTTGAATCTATGTGGGAATGAAACATCACAGCCATGAATAGGGGACCAAGCCCTGAAACACTCCTAATTTTGGTAGATTCGATTAGTCCTGGTTGTACAAGGATATGGCGTCAAAATAGCGAAAAAATTATAGCGAATTAATGGCGAAAATATTGTCTGTTTTATCAAATAATATTAATTTTAATATAAGAAGAAATTCGGAGACGACCTTCCACTTTTCCACAAAGAAATTTTATTTGCCATAGATGTACATTTCGGATGCTAAGCATCCATCGTTCAGTAGGAGACAATTATCCAAAAAACACGACAATCGAGCAGTGAAGTGTATATGTATTCGAGTGGAACGGAAGCCGTGCTTCTTTCGAACTCACCCTACCTCAACAAACATCCGAGGAAATACATTGAGTTAGACGAGGAGCCTGGATCCCCCAAGTGGTCATTCACAAACAGATGAATTTTTGGTTTACTTTTTTATCTGTTTTTTTTTTCCAAGAATGGTAGCCTTTTCCATTTGTGTTTTCCACGAGAGTTTTTTGGTCAGTTTGTCAATGACTTCTACAGGGTATCCATTGCTTCTTGCTGTCAACTTGATTTTTATGAATTCTTCTAACTTCTAATTTTGTTCGTCCATTGAGACATTTAAGGATCTATGTTTCGTGTGGTTGAAAGCAGAAAATTTTTGGCTAAAATTGGAAGAATTTGAAGAAGTGTACCAAAAATTCATCTGCCTTCCATTACAATAGAAACTTAACAAAGGCTTGGAGTCAACCTTATTAAAGAACTCTGTATTGTATTATTCACCGGATTGTACTTAATTCTGTATCGTCTAATTCACCTGATTGGTGTTTTTTTGTTGCATCTTTCTTTTCATTGGATAACCAATCAGGATAAACTTTCTACAAGATGGACTTCTCACGCTGAAGTATTACAGAGATGGAATGAGAAGGTGAAGAGTTTGTCAACCCAGGACAATTCTATCTGGTGCATGATTCGAGCCTTACAAAACAAAAAGGCCATGAACATACCACCGCTTTTAGACACTAATGGACATTTTATAACTGATGACCAAGACAAAGCACAGCTTATTGCTGATTCGCTTAAACAATAATTTGTGACTCCAAAGGATGATCGTCCAGAAGGACTAGAAATATCCAAAATGGTAGAAAGCAGCATAACAAAGTATTACAACAATAGCCATCATGTGGCCAAACATAATATACAGGTAGCTGAGATTCAAAATTGCTTTAAGAAACTCAAGAAAAAGAAGGCACCAGGTAAAGACACTATTAAAAACAATGCCTTAAAAAACTTACCGCAAAATATAACTGGTGATATCACTAAAATTATAAACGACTGTTGGGATAACTGTTACTTTCCGGATACATGGAAACAGTCTGTTGTCCTAAGTATTCCTAAACCTGGTCAAAATCCTGCAAACCCTATAAGCTACAGGCCCATCAGCTTACTGTCTTCTATTTCTAAAGTCTTGGAGAGAACAATTCTCACAAGATTCTTAGATTTCTGCACAACCAATAATCTCATCCGTGCAGGACAATTTGGTTTTCGGGAGAAACATTCTTGCCAGCTCCAAGTTTGGAGACTTATAGCGGATGTTAACACACCCCTTAATCTTTCGATGTATTGCGGCGTCATCTTCTTAGATGTTCATAAAGCCTTTGATCAGGTCTGGCATGAAGGCCTTATTTATAAAATGATAACTGATGGGTTCCCACATGATTTAATTAGTCAGGCCAGAGTTGGAGATGAGTTATCTAACACCTGTGTGATAAATGGCGGTGTCCCATAAGAATCAGTGCTGGGGCCAGTTCTGTTCAATTACTATATATGTGACTTCCCTGAAATCTCTTACTGTAAGCTATATTTTTATGCGGATGATGCTGCTATTCTGACATGGGCATGCCAGCCTAGTGTTGTTATATCACGTTTGCAGAAAGCCCTTAAAGAATGTGAAATCTGGTTTAGCAAGTGGCGATGAAAATTGAATGTCGACAAATGCAAAGAATTGTTTATCAATAAGAAAAAAAAGAGAAATCTTGGCTCCTTAAAGTTATATGGCAAATACTTGGAGTGGGTTGATTAATTATAGATAGCTTGGCGTTGTTATTGATTCAAAACTATCATGGAATATGCATGTGACTTATGCGATAAACAAGGCCAAAAAAGCAAAGTTTAGCTTAATTGCTCTGTTGGGTCGTAACAGTGCCCTCAGTGTTGATAACAAACTACTGTTATACAAAATGATTGTTCGTGTCATCTTGCTATATGGCATGCCCGTCTGGGGTACAATTTGCAAGACAAAATGGAAGGAACTCCAAACATTCCAGAACATTACCCTAAGGACTATTGCACAATTAGATAGGAGAATTGCTCGCAATTACTCCATTCATAATGATCCAAGTTGGGAAATATGTTCAAGAGCTCATGAAAATCGTGTTGCCTATTATGGTAAATCATGATAATGATCTAGTCTCTGGTATTCTAAAACATTCTCTACATAGAAAAAGGCACCATAATCCAGGACATATTCTTGATGTCAATTTTGATGACATTGATAATGTCATCTTCCCAGATTACTAGGTTTCATAAGTTTTTTCGTTTTTTTGTGGCTTACTATGTAATATACTTCTAGTTCAGACAATCGTCAATCAAATTTTCCTCCACCAAGAGGAGGCAATTTTCTTCTTTCATACTTTGGATGACCTTTGTGGGTACAGCAGGCTTCTTTTCTAGTTCAGTGTATTTCCCTTGGAATATGATTATGAAGGGTGAGATTATGGAAGCTATGCTTCAAGTTCCACACGAATACCGATACACTACACTGTTCGATTGTCTGAAATATTACATTAAGTTTGTGGAATTTGTGGTTTCTCTTTCTGTGATTTCTTATCATTATCGGATTTACACAATTTCCTGGCATCATTGGATTCCATTAACTATCTATGTTATATTTAAAACAGATATGCGACTAAACATTACACACATCATAGTAGAGTTTATGGTAAAAAGCATTTCATACGCAAGTGAATACGTAAACTTGTAGTTCAAACAAGTCAATTTCTTAGAAAGAGAGTCAATGGATATAAACTTAATAGCACTGCAGCCAAAGAGATAATCTCAAGGTGGCGAATCACTCGCCAGTAATTCCCCAAACGGTGATGAGGAAGTAGCATGTGCTATAGTGTTTCTACTACAAAGCAGATGCGAGATACTCATCTGGTAACCGTGATTAGCCTGTTCTCCCCTAACAATTCATAGTAATATTTGTTTGGCGAGTACAGCCAATACGAAATATTTGAACATATTTTCAAAATTCGCTAGTTTTGGTTTTAGCTATTTTTGCTTCGCTATAATTGTTTCGCTATTTATTTTTCGCCATTTTAACGTTCGCTATCTTAACTTTCGCTATTTTTGACATGGAATCCTGTACAAGCTGTTATTCGTGCAAGAGGAGGACCGACACACTATCGTGGATGTATGTCTGTAGTTTTGTTCTGTTCTCGTTTGAAATATTCAGAAGCTTTTCGTGTTTTTTCCTAAATTGAATTATCTGCTTCTGTTTCGTCGTTGATTTTCTTTCTAAAATGTAAATTAGTTTAGCTATAAAGGGACGATTTTAATTACCTTCTTTTAATCAAAATTGTATGAATATTTGAAGAAACTTGAATTTCATCTCGAAATCGAGTTGTTTAAAACCAGATAGTAGACTGATAGACAGCAAACTATCATATTATTAATTTATGTATTTGGAAACGAACAGTAATTTCATTAAAACACCAAAAAATAATGCAAATAATTCGGTTTAATGATTATAACGAGAAACTCCACAGTCAGTTATTTTACAGTTTCATTAATTGTTAATTTTCTTCAAAACTCGCCAGATTTGGACACAATCGATATTAAAGCTATGACATAACATCATAAACGTTCTCTGATAGAGAGAGAAATCAGAATGAACTATTGGCGCCTGACTTCTTTCTTATTCGGAAAAAACCTATTCAAGCATTCGGGAAGCCAACTGTGCAAAATTTCGTGATAATAAAAAATCAATGCGCAGAAAAAAGATTTGTTATATTTGTTTACTGGTCTTTATTAATTAATTAGTTTGCTTGACTGTCAGCCTTTCACCTTATCATTTATTATCTCCCATCGATGCTCAAGTAATCTTTGATTTCATAAAAACGAGTATTGTCTGGGCAAATAGGAAAATTCCTTCTTCTAAAGCTTTGATAAGAAATAATATTATTGCTGCATGAGAACAGGTGAAAGATAACTATCTGTTTTCATTTTATTACTTTTTTTTTAATTTTTGAAACGACACAATTTTATTACACAACAAACATTCGTTTTGTCTTGAAATATGGTTAATCTATAATCATTAAAGAGGCGTTCGTGTCTTTGTAAAACAAAAGCAATTCCAAAATGTTACATAGAGTAAGAAAATTCTAAAAGATATATATTTTAACATCTAATAAAATTGTAATTTATCTTATTATTTTTTTTTTTATCTCGAACTCAACAGACTTGATTTCTCTTTGGCCTTGATCCCAGAATCTTTGTACACAACTAAATAAAGACAACAATGGTAATTGTTAATGATTAAATTAAGAAATACTCTTTTATAAATAGTAAAGATGGAAAGTAAATAGATAAAGATATAAAATAAAATTTAGTCCAAATAATGGTTGATTTATGATATATCCGATGTAGTCTAGTTATTCGAAGAAATGAAGATTCTGAAGAAGTGAAATGAAGATTTTGCAGAAATGAAAATGCTGAATAGTGAAGTGAGGATGCTGTAAACATGGACTTGAAGAAGGCGATTGATTTGAAGAGTTGCAGAAAAGAAGCTCCTGAAAAAGCGTACGGAGAATGTTGAAGAAATAGTGATTTTGTGCAACTGAATCAAGGATACTGCAGAAATGAAGAACTTGAAGAATAACTGATTCATATCAAAACGGCGAGATGGAGACGGCTTTTTGAAGAATTTTTATGAAGAAAACAAACGTTCAAATAAAATTAAATAGCCCCAAAACGTTTTGTAGTCTATCTCGTAGATTTATCTTCAGTTGGAAATATTTTTAAAATTAAATAAAGAATTAATCTTTTAAAAATGGCCTGTACAAACTTTCAGGATATTTTCCAGGGACCAAAACAAGCAGAAAATATCATTTTAACATGCGGTCGAAAACACTTCTTTTTTAACATCTTCAGTATCTTCCTTTCGGCGATCTTTAATTTATTTACCTTCTGTAATATCTCCATTTCTACAGCATCTCACTATACAGGTGTCCCTCAAAGGATTCTCTGATTTTAAGAGTACATATCTCGGAAACGGAGATCGATAGAAGAATGAAACAAGTGGTATGTTTATTTCGAAAGCCATAAACATCTGATACAGAAGTTTCAAAATTAGTTACAAATATTGCCGACAGGTGGCGATGCATGCTGTAGTCGCGTAGAGACTGTAGTAAGGAGACTGCTTATTGCTTACATGCAGTACGGTGTCCGAGAAATAGGCTATAAACTGCTCTTTGCAATCAGCCATTGCAATCACATTACAATCGATTCAAAATGTGCACCTTTCGAGCACAGAGATGGCCCAAACGAAGAATGAACTTTTCAGTACGCTACGTACAGCACCACCTGCCGGCACGTTTGTAACAAATTTGTAACTAAATTTGAAACTTCCGTATCAAATTTTTACGGCTTTCGAAATAAACATGCCACTGTTTCATTTTTCTATCGATCTCCGGTTCCGAGATATTTACTCTTAAAATCGGGGAGTCCTTTGTGGAATATTCTGTGCTACTTCAGCAATTTATTTCTGCAAAATCTTAAATTAACTTCTTCAGGATCTTCATTTCTTCGAAAAACTGGATTACATCGCATACATCAACCAAAACTCGTATATGGACTAAATTTGGTGATCAAAAAATTTTACTTTTTAAGTTTATTTTATTTATTTATTTATTTACTCTATATAAAGGAGACTTTCTTAATTTAATCATTACTAACATCTATTTCTCCTGTTCTAATTAAAAAACAATAGTAATTTCAGATGAAATATCCTTTTTAGATACAGGGAGTTCAGGGATACTGAGAGCAGAAAAGCATCCAATGTCAAGAATTATTGGTAGAATATTTATGGGGAATCTAATATTATAACTGAAATTGTCATGTGTAAAAAATAAGACAGATGGGTAAAAAAAATAACTGACAAAAAAATTAACCCGTTTAATGTAGCTTTCTTAGCTTTGAATACAGTTACCTTAGCTTGTACCGGGTGTTTCAAAAATGACCGGTATATTTGAAAAATCAATAAAAACTAAACGGGCAGCGATAGAAATACACCGTGTGTTGCAATATGCTTGGGACAACAGTAAATTTTCAGGCAGACAAACTTTCGAAATTACAAACGGTGTATTTCTATCGCTGCCCGTTTAGTTTTTAGTGATTTTTCAAATATACCGGTTATTTTTGAAACACCCAGTATATACTCATGTATAAGATGACTGCATATATAAGACGACCCCCTTTTTTGAGGCCAAAACGGCAGAAAATGGACTGCCCCATATATAAGCCAAAGACTAAAATCACTTCCAGACTGATGTCGAAATTTTTTAAAAATTATTGACAAAATTACCGTAATTATACATTTTTACCACCAGGTTTAAATAGACTGCTGAAAATTCTGTTGGTTCTTAGTTGGATAGCCAATACGGATCGACTCTAATAACACAGGTCAACACACATTTTGGTGCCGGCGATTTTTCAAATGTTCTTAGGTAATTTTAGGGCACAGAATTCAAAAATAACTTTATATTTGTTCCATCAGGTCTAGTTTTCGAGATACTAACGTCGCAATGTTGCACAATACAGAAATAGCAGTCATCATTGTGGTTTCTGGGTTCCATCCAAACCATCGGCACACCAAATTTCAGACTTCTCTTTTGTCCATTAGTCCATTGCCATAAGTGTTCCATAAAAATTTTACACACAACAAGTGGTGCCCATGTTTTGTCTTGGTCACCAAGCTTAACGCCAAAGAATCCAAGGTACGCTCTTTTTTGATAATTATGGCGCTGATAATCATGACGTTTTTTTAAGTAAAATTCGTGGCCATCTATCAGGAAAAACGCCACGAACTTTTTCCCAGACTTATTATACGAGGCATGTTTTTTAAGTAAGTACCGTTTTGCGATTCCGCCGCCGCAGCGCTACGGTCGGCGCTCCGCGCATGCGCGCTGGTTAATTACATCTCTTGTCTACGCACTGACGCCATTACAGTCTGATTCTTCATTGTATACGTTGTTTACTGAGTGTTTAAGATGCCTCCGACAATCGTGAGTCCCGCCGATTGTGAAGTACGGGCTGTTATACGATTTCTTAGTGCTAAAGGCGTAAAACCGATCGATATTCATCGTGAGATCTGTGAAGTGTACGGACAAAACATTATGAGTGATGGAATGGTAAGGAAATGGGTGAGAGCATTTAAAGATGGCCGCACAAATGTGCATGATGAAGAACGGAGTGGGCGTCCTTCGGTCGTTAATGAAGATTTGGTGCAGAAAGTGGACGAAAAGGTGAGAGAAAACAGACGCTTTACAATTTCATCATTGTGCGACTGCTTTCCTCAATATTCTCGTAGTGTTTTGTATCGCATTGTGACCGAGAACTTGAATTACCGGAAATTGTGTTCACGTTGGGTTCCAAAAATGTTGACGGATTTGCACAAAACCCAACGTTTAGGCAGTGCATTGACTTTCCTTGAGCGGTACCACAATGAAGGTGAAGATTTTTTAGACCAAATTGTTACTGGTGACGAAACATGGGTGGCCTACGTCACACCAGAATCGAAACAACA
Organism: Rhysida immarginata; assembly: GCA_023313115.1. Classification (NCBI taxonomy): domain Eukaryota; kingdom Metazoa; phylum Arthropoda; class Chilopoda; order Scolopendromorpha; family Scolopendridae; genus Rhysida; species Rhysida immarginata. The sequence continues at coordinate 1,449,319 of JAHWFO010042181.1, read as the reverse complement.
ATCCATGGAATGGCGACATTCATCATCACCCAAAAAAGTGAAGTTTAAGCAAACAATTTCTGCCCGGAAAATCATGTGCACAGTTTTTTGGGACAGAAAAGGAGTATTGCTAGTGGAGTTTCTGCCTCGTAATGAGACAATCAATGCAGCGTCTTATTGTGAGACATTGAACAATCTGCGTCGTGCAATCCAGAACAAAAGACGTGGCAAGTTGAGTAAGGGTATCGTTTTGCTGCATGACAATGCCCGTCCACATGTGGCTAATCGGACCAAAGATCTCATCAAATCTTTTAAATGGGAAACTCTAGATCATCCTCCATACAGCCCTGATCTGGCGCCCAGCGACTACCATTTGTTCCTGCACTTGAAGAAACACCTGGGTGGTCAGCGTCTTCAAGACGATAACGAAGTCAAAACATTTGTGATACAGTGGTTAACAAGTCAGGCGGCAGAATTTTATGAGGAGGGTATTCAAAAACTGGTGCCACGTTATGACAAGTGCCTCAATATTCACGGAAATTATGTAGAAAAGTAGATTAAGGTACAGGCTTTCATGTAAAAATAAAATTATTGCGATATCTTTGCACGTCTTTTTTTAATTCCAAAACGGTACTTACTTAAAAAACATGCCTCGTATCAACGTCGCACCTCTGTACCATAACAAATAACAAAAGCGCATTAAGTTAGTGGTGCTGTATCTCGAAAACTATAGCTGATAGAGAGAAACTGTTTTCATATTTTGAATCAACACATCAAATATAATCAAAATCAGTTCTAACATTCCAGGCACCACGAAAAAAAAATTTTTTTGTTCCCCAGTGTAATAATCGACATAATGTCTCCATGTTAGGGGAGCCCCATTGAGACAGGTGCAGAAATTTAACTATCTCGGGATTGCATTCACGAGGAGTGATAGGCGGCAGGAAAAAGAATTAGATGCTCGGATCGGGGCAACAAGCTGTTTCAGACGTGAACTGTAGCGATCCGTGGTAACGCAACGCGAGCTGGGAAACGAAGCCAAGATCCTCCGTCTTCAAATCTATATTTGCTCCCATTCTCTCCTATGGTCATGAGTCTTGGGTAATGACCGAAAGAGTGCGATTGCGGGTACAAGCGGCCGAAATGAGATTTCTGAGAGGAGTGGCAGGTGTTACCCTACAAGATAGAGTGCACAGCAGCAAAATAAGGGAGTTTTTAAGTGTTGAGCCGCTACTTCTCCGCATTGAGAGATCTCAGTTGCGTTGGTATGGCCACGTGATACGGATGCCGCAAACTGGTCTTTTCCAAGCCGGTGGGTAAGAGACCAAGGGGTCGGCCTAGAACCAGGTGGCTAGAGTGCATGGAAAATCTGGGTTCGAGTCGCTTGGGTATTACCAGGGAGGACATGCGCCTGATGGCGGAAGATCGCGATCGCTGGAGATCCTCCACAGGGCTGCTGCCCCCGCGACCCTAACGGATAAGCGGGTTTGAAAAGTAAGTAAGTAAGTAAGATAATCTTTCCCGTGGTCCTAAAACGTCATGTTCCCAGAAAAGTCTCATTTCCCTGATAAATACATGAAAACGGCCCTAGACGTTATTTTCCAATGTTTATACTTTATAGCAGCCATTTTGTTCTTTAAATTTTCATTGGCTCATGGATAAGATAAATTCGAGTTTTGAGCTCACTTTTGGGAATAAATTTCTCGTCATATGAGTACATATGGTAAATTGATAAAACAAGATAAAATAAACTGAAGTGGAACGTCTTCTTTAGACGGTTATTAGAAGACGTAAACTAACGATGGTTCGTTCGCTTGGGCGGAAGCTATATTTGCTTGACATCGAGTGGACATAAGCTAAAGTGTGGCAGAAATAGTTGGACACACTGGTAAAATTATAAACATTCAATAATCAAGAGTACACTTCACGGATCATACTATCACAAAAGTATGTCTCAAGTGGCATCGAACATTGTTTCGTTCCCTTCCTATTTGTATGCGCTGAGTCCTTACGGAAGGAAATACATCTTTGAGAAATTGAGAGAGCGATAAATAAGGTAGACGAACAGAATTTCCTCAAAATTAGATTGTGTTCCAAATAAATAATCAGCTACGACTGAAGCCACAGTTCGCAAGGACGATTTCTTCGTGAGAAAATAATAGTCATGTGATAAAAAGTCATTTTTGAAAGTAAATGAATTAATAACCATATGAATCAATAACCATAAGAATTAATAACCATAATCTTAAGACTCTGAGAGCTGGATCTACGATCACAGCGAGATTCCCGATATTCCTGGCTTTCAGACCACCTCAGTTGGCCGTAGTAATAAGCGGGGCGGAGGTATTTGTGTCTACCTCTCGCGTTCGCTTCTTTTTCATACCTTCCCTGATTATAATTTTGTTACACCTGATTACGAGGCCTTAACCCTCTTAATTAGTAAGAACGTAATTATTATGTCGATTTATCACCCTCCTTCTGGAAATTTTTCTGTTTTTTTGTAAGTTTTTAACTTCTGTACTATTTGACTTTCAAATTTCAGGAAAACAGTTGTTTTAATGGGTGACTTCAATATCGATTTTAATAAACCTTTCCTCGCCCTAAATCTTCTTTTAGATCCAATTCTTCGTTCCGGACTCTTGCCTACTACTTTCTCTTTTTCCACACTATTCTCTTCATCATAATTCTTATTCTGCCAGGGATTCTTGCTTTTCTAATTCTAATTCTGTCCTTATTAGTGCTTTTTTGGATTGGGCGATTACCGATCACTTTCCGATGCTTACTATTTTTAATGTGTCCTCTGTTATTTTAATGAGGCGTCAACTTTACAATCCTACCTTCTTTTAACAGATTGGAACTCTATTTTATCTAGCTTAACCGATATTAATTCACTATTTGCGTCATTCCTTTCGCATTTCCAACTCGGTTACGATCGGTACTTTCCTTTTAAATCTCGCTTCAATGTTTCTTCCAAACATAATGTTCATAAGCCTTGGATAACCTCTGCCATATTATTGCTTAGTAAAAAGAAGAATACCCTTTATAGAAAATTTCGAGGAAGAACTTCTCTTAATATGCTTAATAAATTTAAACGTAGCTCTAACCATGTGAAATTTATACAATATTGTAATTAATAAATCTAGACAGGCATATTTTAAATCTTTGTTCTTACGCCTTCAATTTAGTAAAGAAAAATGGCGTGTGTTAACAGATTTATCGCTTGGAATCAGATTACCTCATTCTCCTTATCCGCAACCAGATAAGATTACTTCTTCCTCTTTATCTGACTTTCTCAATGTTCTTTTGCCTCCTTCTTCTAATATTCCTTTGTCATCCAATCTTAACTATTCTTATCAAGGTCCCAACTCTTCCCATAGCTTTTACGTTACCCCAACTACTCGAGAAGAGGTTTCTGACATAATTGGCCAACTAAAATCTTCTCCCGTCTCCGATCCTCTTGGGTTTCGTTCCGATATTATTATTGGCCTTAAACATCTCATTGCTTATCCTCTGGCTATTATTTTTAATTCTTCTATTAGTACTGGTGTCTATCCCCAGGCATTGAAGTTATCCAGAGTGGTTCCTGTCTTTAAGAAAGGTGACTCCAGTCAATATCGAAACTACCATCCCATCACCGCTTTGCCAATATTTGCTAAAATATTTGAAAAGTTATTTTATATTAGGTTTTCTCACTTTATTTACGAACATAATTTCCTTAACCCATGCCAGCACGGGTTCACTCCAAATCGGAATGTTGAAACGGCTTGTCATGACCTGCTTGAATTCCTTTCCTCTGAGATGACAATGAATAAATATGTTACTTCAGTATTTATTGATTTTACTAAAGCTTTTGATACAGTCCCTAGGGTTTCGATAAGGTTTTAAATATCAAAACCCAAACTTAATATTTTCTACGGAATTCGTGGTTTGCCACTTTCATGGCTCAGTGATCTACTAACAATCGTAGAGTTACTATCTTAACCATCTCGGGAAAAACTCGTTTACATTCATCAGGATTTACGGAGTCCAGCAGGGATCGATTCTTTCACCCCTGCTATTTAACTCATTTGTGAATGATCTGCCAGCCATTTTTAAATCCGTAAAACCAATTTTATATGCAGACAATATTTCTTTGTTGCTATCCCACACCAATATTTCTTCTTTGCTCTCACCTCTTAACTCAGCGCTTGAGAAGCTAAGACAATGGTGTAACGAACACTCTCTAGTTATCTTCTTTCTATCTATCTATATGTATAAAAAAGGATGTTGGTTTGTTTGTTTGTTTGTTTTTTATACAAATCTACAGTTTTATTCCGATCTTGATAAAATTTCGCATACATGACCTTCATAGCATGAGGAAGGTCACTGTCTACCTCAGATTTCGAAAAAATAATAATTATTGATAAAAAATCGATATTCATGGTTATGGCAGGGCATATTAATGAGAAATATCTCATGACCAACAATGCAAGACAAAGTTTTTGCAACAATAAGTATCAACAATGGTATCAACACGCAATTCACAAACACTCTGCACGAACCAACAATATATATCTCATGACCGACAATGCAAATAAAAGTTCGTGCAACAATAGGTATCAACAATGGTGTCAACACGTAATGCACCAACACTATGCAAGGATCAACAATATATGTCTCATGACCAACAATGCAAGGCAAAGAGTGTGCAATATAGAATTCAATGCATAGAATTCCTGTTATTCAGAGTTTTCTTAGAAAAGAGAATTCTTAGTACTTAACAATTTATTTAAAATCTTTAAAAATGATCAGTAACTGGAGATAATGAGTTAGCAGACTATTGAGAAAGAGCGAAAGACGATAGAGGAAGCACTCCTTTAGCTCCGTGCTGTATTGAGCAAATGGTAAGCAAGTAAATAAAAGAATCGGCGACCGCTAGACTACACAAAGTGATGAATGGCCAATTTTTGCATCAAGACATCGAAAGAAGAAAGAAAATTGCAACAACATCAAGTGTACATCTAAAGTAAGATTACGTGAGTAAAAAATTATTTAGACTAGAAGGCATCCTTGGAGAGGTCCATCCATTGTGAGCCTTTAAAAATTTTTTTTTCGGTAAATCAAGTCCCGTTATATCACCTAGAATGGATTTTTTTCAGTGAAGAGGTAAATTCCTGTCTTTCGGATTCTTCTTAGAATGGATAGTCGCTTCGCTCTACATTGAGTAGTGATTGAGTTATCATTTAACCAATTTGGAGGTTTAATTTAGCTTTTTGAGGTCGTTCTGTTTACCTACAAGCGTAATTATCCCGGGCAACGCCGGGTCCTCTGCTAGTTATCGATAAAACGAAAGTAATGTTTTTTCACCAGCGGAATAAACGAAATATACCTTTGGCGCCTCCAGTATACTATGGACATTCTACTATTTCTACTACAAGTACTTCAAGTTTCACATATCTGGGTCTTACCCTGTCACCAGATCTGTCTTGGGATGCCCATATTGATAAATTAATATTTAAACTTAATAAAAAACAGGGTATTATCTCACGATTTCATTATCTCCCTGCTAACTTTACTTTACTCTTTACTACTCTTACTTTACTACTCTTGGATTCACTCTGGTTTATGTTATGGGGTTTTGTTCTTGGGGGTTTTGTTTTATATTCACCAATCTTATAAGAATATTAAAATTACAGAAATGGTTTCTCCGGACCCTTTTACAACTTCCTCGATCCTCTTTAGTATCTAATTACTTTTTTCCTTACAATCTACCAAATTTATTTTTTATCTTTATGTTCGTTTATTTATAAAACTTCAAATTCGATTTTACAGTTATCGTCCCCTATTACGATTCGGCGTAACCTAGAATAGACATAATTATGGCACTCGCTTAGCAAATGAGACACGAATTCCATTTTCTTTGTTCAATTATCGAAACCGTAGTGTCTCACACGTTGGTATAAAATGCTGGGCCTTTTTGCCTTTGGAAATCCGTGAACTTGCCCCTTATCCTCGTTTCCGGAGAATACTACGTAACTATTGTTTTCAGCATATTCTATTCAATACGAAGATTTTTTATGAGGATCTCTTTTCTGTTAATATTTGATTTTTTTTTTCTTCTTTATAGATTTTAAGTTTTATTGACTAGATGTGCCTCTGTAACCGGCTGCTACTTTAATGTTTAGTTTTTTATTCTGTATAATTTATTTATTTCAATTTTCAGTTAATTGTACTATTATTTCGAGAGTTAAGCCTACTCAATAGGCCTTTTAATCTACTTGGTCGTACCCTTTTAATTCTTCATCCATGGTCGTACCATCTTTATGATTTTACTAACCTATGCATGTTTGATTAATTATTTTAGTTTTCTAACTCTTGATTTATTTACTTTTATTACTGTATTGTGCCCACTTGGCCTAACTTGTCGGTTTATACCATACTGGTCTCGTTGGGCACTATTGTATTGTATTTTTGTATCTTTTTTTCTAACCCTCAAATTAATAATAATAATAATAATAATAATAATAATAATAATAATAATAATAATAACATATAACATAATAACAATGATAATAATAATAAAACATTTCAGTCTTGGATGGCAGCATCTTGAATAAACCCAAAGTTCCAAGTTCTGGTCTGAGCTCTGATGGCTGTTTCCTCGATTGATGAGTAAATAGGTTTCCTCGATTGCTGTCGTTTGCCTGATCATTTTAGCTCCAAATAGACTGTTGGGACGGGCTCACTTGTTGCCCAGAGAAACTGAAACAGTTATTTAGGCGCTGATTTTTCTCGTGCATCGCCCTGAATAGCGAGATCTCCCCGCGCTTTTATGGCGAGAAAATTAACATAATCGCAACTTCGGCGAGATCTCACTACTTTTACAAACTCGTGTTTTCAAAATTTTGTCCTTTGACAGAAATTATAATATATGCATATGAAATAACAGAGACAATGTACACGGCCTTCTAGAACCATATACAGGGTGTCTCAGAATTCATTGTACAAACTTCTAGGGGAGTGATTTTAAGTAAAAAATTTCATATGAACATGGGTCCGAATTTGAACGATAACTGAGATATGAACAGAAATAAAAATGCCGCCACCAAGATCAACAAATTAATAACTCAGGTTCTGTAAAGCCTAGATTAATGAAATTTGGGGGAATAACAGGGTACAAAATACTGTGTATACCGTTAAAATTTGATCGAATTCCAAACTTCATAACACGTGCTCACTTGTAAAAGTAATCGCCAATGGAAGACTACATTTAAGAGACAGGCTTGCTGTACCGTAAATGCGGTATCCCAATTGGTAGAGACGGCGTGCGTGATACTAGTGGTTCCTGGTTCGAATCCAGGTCGCAGAATTTTTTCTTCCATTTTTAAAATACAATCTTGACCTTATGTTTGGTGAATTAATTCTAGTTTTCATGTATTAATTTTTTTAATTACTAACGTATTCGGAAAATTACTAAGGTGCACAAGCATATCTTCATTTTATTACAAAAAAACTGATAAAGCAAATAAAATGAAATACATTAAAATATTAATTACAGTAAATAATAATAATTATAAACTGGAGATGATCTCCAAGCATAGGTAATAATTATTCGATTGAAAAATGGAAGGAAAAATTCTGCTGGATTCGAACCAGGAACCTCGACTATCATGGTCGACGCCTCTATGAGTTGGGCTATCTCCAGTTTATAATAATTATTATTTACTTGTGAGTTCATCAACTTTCTGATGTTTTGGAGTGGAGAAACTCTCGATCTGTGGGCCAGGTGCCCGTCTCCCATTGGACTTTCAACCGTGACAACTTGGTTTCTTTAAGATACCTTGAGACAGCTTGGCCATCCGGGTGTCTGCGATAGCCCAACTGATAGAGGCGTCGACCATGATAGTCGAGGTTCCTGGTTCGAATCCAGGTCGCAGAAATTTTCCTTCCATTTTTCAATCGAAAAATTATTATTAATTACAGAATAATACATAAATTAAGTTTACTGCATTGCATTTCTGACTCGTCGCTTTGCTCCTGCTTGGACTTTTCCATGAATACCTGACGTAAGATTCGACCAATAAGTTTCAGAGATGTTCTTCAGTATTTTAACGATTCTTGTTTTCAGCGAGTCTTCCGATTCTGTATTCCATCCACTCTCGTACACTACACCTTTGTGGTATGCTCCGAAATCTTCTATTGGACGTAGTTGGGGAACGTTCGCCTTAAGGACGTAGTGACTACCCAATTCAGCGAGCTTGTCAATGGCCTAGGTTGCGTAGTGGAAGAATGCTAAATTGGGTCAAAAGGGTAATGTTTTTGAATATATGTCCATAATCGTTTAACAATGCACTTTTCGGTGTGGATTTTGTCGTTAAGCACCTGAAAAGGCCTGAAAAAAGATTATGACCGACTTTTGGGACCAATAGTCAACCACATCATGACTTTGGTATAAATTTTTCTTCCGTGTAGTAATATTGATTTCTTATGGTTGAGAACCTTCCTTAACAAAAGTAGTGGGTCCGTTTTGGCGATTTAAAGGGGTAATAATTTTCATCATCCATGATGGTGTCCTCTGATTAGAAAGACTGATGGCGAGTGTCTTTGAACACCGTTGACAATCGCCTACGTGGTGGTTTTGACTGTTTTATAGAAACTTTTGGGACCCGCTGCTGTTTCCTTTTCACGTATCTCATGTTCTCCGTTATTCTTTTCATTGTTTTGTTTGAAGAGTTAAATTTTTTTACCTATTCATGTAAACGTGAGGCCCACTTTCGCGTCCAGGAGCCTCTTCAGCTAATGCTCTTCTTTTTGAGAAAGTTCCACCCGCTTTTGGTCCGATCCCCGTTTTCTTTCGGTCCTCTGTCTATTGCTTAGTGTCTTAACTGTTTTCTAAATCCATCTGTGGTTCGAATCCCAGGCCTTCCAGATGCTACACAATTTCAGATTTCTTTATTTCAAGCTCAGAGAAATAAAATACTCTACTTTTTATCATCTTCTTGTTTAATGCAAGCCATAATTGAAAATATTTCGTAAACCTAGCAAAATTGGTATCGGTTTATTCATTAAGAAGTGTCCTATTGTGAAACGCGCATGCTATTTTTATTCACCTGATGCACGCGATAAAACATATGTGAAAACTTTCTACACGTTTTTTCATCTTCGTGTTGCTTTAATGAATGATATCAAAATTTGCATACTATTTCGCAGCTTGCGCTCACTCTTCCCCCGCCAATAGAATAGCTCATACCTTTAATCTGCCATTTCATTTGTAATACGTATAGCAGAGCCGGCGCTGGTTGTTAAGCCAACTAGGCAGCCGCCTAGAGAAAGGCTTCTCAAACTTTTTCCACTTGGAACCCCTTTTAACCAAGCAAATATTTTCGCAACTCTGAATATAGAGGTTTATAAAACTAAAAGAATAGCTCAAGATGGATCTGTGAGGTTTTAATCATACGCCTTACCTCAGATGTTAAATAATTGATGAAAATATGAAAGAAAATTCAACAGCCTGGATTCGAACCAGGAACCTTCGGCTCATGCCGCCGACGCGTTAACCGCCACCGCGGGCATGAAAGCATTACGCTATTAACATTTCCGCGATGGCGCAATTGGTTAGCGCCTCGAATCCAGGCTGTGGAATTTTCTTTCCTATTTTTCATCAATTAAAATAATTTAGATACACGACCCCACAGGGATTCGCGACCCATGCTTTTAGAAGCCCTGGTCTAGAGCACAGGCCCAGATTAGAATGTGCAATGCTGGGTCCTGCTCATGGAACAATACTGAACTACTATACTGCCATTGCCTAGGGTGCAAAATAGTCAGGCGCTGCCCTGATAACAACTGAAAAAGTTATTCAGATCATAGGGAAAACAATTCCGAAAAAATGGTTCAAATTTTCGCCACGAGATGGGTTTTTAAACAGAAATATAGTGCAAAATAGAAAACACTAACACCAGTCAGTGTCAGAAAAATATTCGTTGATCGGTGGTTGATCGTATTTATTTTTTTTCTAAACGCAGCCGAATATGCATTGTAATCTAAGTTACGAAAAATATTTTCATATTTCACACCAGGATACAGGAACAGCAAATAGCTGCGTCCACAGTTTTAAGAAGCTACTGTAAACAAATGCACCGCTACAGTTTTTATTCATCAAAGTTTGTGGTAGAGAGTTGTGTGATGAAAATAAACCTCGTGCCATCCACAAAGTAATTGATGAAGTTGAAGTTACAGGACAAAGACGAAATAGGCCTTCCATAAACTATCTCGTACTTACTAACTTTTGATTGAAATAAAACCAAGTGGAATTGCGTGGCCTGAGGCAGAACTGATTAACGGGACTTCCTCAAAAAAAAAAAATATTTCTAAAGAAGAATATTGCTACATTATTAGCCTCTTTCAATCAGCCTGGGATCGTTTCTCCCAGGGTCAAAATTTAAGAGAGTCACTCCAGAAGTATCTCAGTGTTTTTTAAATCTAATTTTTATTCTACGGCTTTGATCCGAAAGATAATTCATCAAAACTAACAGTCTGCCTGAATATAAAATTCTTTTATTCGTTTACTTTTTCTCTTTCGTTATATTTGGTCCTCCTAAACACCGAAATACAAGATGTGACAATTAAATACATGGAGAGAAGTCGCTGCTGAGAATTAACAAAAACTCAACACGTCAAGACACGGTATGAGTCGTATATCGCACTGCAGCTACGTAGATTTTTTTTTTTTAGTAGGATAAAGGAGTCGTGTTCAGACACACATTATAGCGACGCATGTGAACATGAATCGTCGAGAAAAAAATATGGAACAACGGGATGCATTAAATTCTGCCTAAAATTGGGTAAATTGGCTAAGGAAACACGCCAGAAGTTGAAAACTGCCTACGGGAACAATGCCCTATCCCGAACGAGTAAATTGGAGTGGTTTGGTTGCTTTCGTGATGGTTGTGAAGACCTTTCAGATGACCCATGCCCTGGAAGACCAGTTTCCATTCGAACGCCAGAAACCACCGAGAAAGTCAGGAAACTCGTCATTGCTGACCGCCGAATCACAATTCGTATGTTTTCATGAACTAGGAAGTTGGGTTCTTCTTCACGATAATGCCCGGCCGCATACTACCTTAAGTGTGCAGCGATTTCTAGCGAGAAAAACGTGACGACGGAAATCAAGAGGATTCCATCCAAAGAAAGCTGTTTTACAAACTTGTACAAACGCGCTCAAAAGTGTATTGTGTCCGGTGGAGATTACTTTGAATCATATCAAACAGAATTTTCATTTGGGCTTCCCGTTTGTGAGTATTTGTATTAGTCCGTTTATTTAATTACCACGCCTATATTTGTAATAGAATAACCATCAACAGTTTTGTTTCAACAGAACGCATTTGCTTTCTCAGTTTCTCCAATCATTCGTCAGCCAATCCACTGAAAATAAGCCAAATATTTGCTTACCTAAAAGTGGTAAAATGTGAGACTATCCACTTTCTCGGTTTCTCCAGTCGTTGGTCTGCAAAGAAGATGATTCGTTTAAACTAGGTGAAAATTTCATTAAAAATTGTAGGCAACGTGAATAACAATAGACCGGATCTTGTTCTCACTGAAAAATATACCGAAATATTCAACGGTGTTAAAGATGATTATTAAGTAGCGGAAGAATGGAGCTACTTATTGTTTTCACAATGTCCGTCTGTCTGTCCGTTCCCTTCATAATTTCCGCATTTTTTGAGGTAGAAGGTTGAAATTCGGAATGTAGCTTACTATGGGCATGTGCATCTTCACTATTTAGTTTGGTTTTGATTGGCCCACTGGGGTCGGAGTTTCGGGGGCGGAAATTAGAGGGGACCAAATGGTCTACGCGTATTTATGCATATAAAGGAGTCAAATTCGGTATGCAGATTCCTCTAAGTAAGATCAACATTTCTGTAAAGTTTGGGCCAAATTGTCCCAATAGGGTCGGAGTTGTGGGGGTGGCATTCACTTGGTCTTTAGAGCTATGGCAACATACGGCATGTCATATATCATTCGTTTGGAAATGAGGAGAAACGAAAGAAGATAGAGCTCTTTTTCATTTTCTAAATACTACGTTCGAGAAAATCAATTTTTCGATTAAAAAAATGGGGGGGGGGGGGGGTTAAAAAGTGCAGATAAAAGGGTAAAAATAGATAACCTCAGCGCTTCCGCTACTTTCCTATACCTTCCTCGGGAGGATTAATTTCTTGTTTGAGAGTTGCAGTGTGGATGCAAAAACCATAATTGTCGTTCATTCAATTTCTAGATGTTCTCCTACCAAAGAAATTATTCATAGAAAATAAACGTAAAATTCGCTTGTGTGAAAATGATTTATGAAAAGTAGAAATTCCCGAGTTCTACAGTATCTCCTACTCGATTTCTCCCAATGTATTTCTGCTAAAAAGATAATTCTTCGAAAGTACATAGTAAATTCTTATTAAAAATTGTAAGCAATATAGATAACTAGAAGAGGTACCCGGCGTTGCCCGGGACAATTACACTTGCACAAACTTTTCCTTTCATTGTTGGTCATGAGATATATATATTGTTGATCCCTACCTTGTGTTGGTGCATTACGTGTTGATACCATTGTTGATACCTATTGTTGTACAAACTTTGCCTTGCATTGTTGGTCATGAGATATTTCTCATTAATATGCCCTGCTATAACCATGAATATCGATTTTTTATCGATAATTATTATTTTTCCGAAATCTGAGGTAGACAGTGACCTTCCTCATGCTTTGAAGGTCATGTATGCGAAATTTTATCAAGATCGGAATAAAACTGTAGATTTGTATAAAAAACGTACACACAGACCCACAGACGCACAGACCCACAAACATCCTTCTTTATATATATAGAAGATAATAGTTTTAGTTCAGCCTTTAGTTATTGTGTCCGTAAAAAGATAAAAATAAAATTCATTGAAAGTTGTTGTTGATGGTATGATTACCAACATTTTTGGCCTCTTCATTTTCTCGCTATAATTTTCTCAATTTAATGCCATGAACACCTTATGGAATTGCCTACCACTGTCATTTTGAAACACGACATCAAATATCTCGAAGATATGGCAACAGAATGGGTTGGAGTACTTGAGCAACGTATTGTCGGCGCTGTCAAATTACACTCTATGCATACCAAAGGTGAACGGCTAACGAAATTGATGGCACCCCAAGCAGTTGCACCAAGATGACGGTCACAGATGGCAGCAAGATCAGTTCGATAACGATGTCGTCTTTGCATTTTTCCATTCACGTCGCAAGGCACGCCTGTTATTGGGACCAATTATATGAGAGATGGAGTTGTAATAATATATAATTAATTAAAAAATAGGAATTCCATTTTAATTAAAAGAAATAGAAATAGAAATAATAATAATAATAATAATAATAATAATAATAATAATAATAATAATAAGCCAATCCTTGGGCTTGGCCCTCTCTTGGGTCTGCCTCTGGGATTTGCTTCCGGACTTGATCCGAGTTTGGGTTCCCCAAACAATAATAATAATAATAAATAAAAACAATTGATAAATAAAAGAGTTCCATTTATTTTTATTTCTATTTCTTTTAATTGAAACGGAGTTCCTATTTTTTAATTAATTATGTTATTGGTACCATTCATCCTTGCGCGATGTGCAATCTTCGCGTGGCAGACGTGAGAGAAATCTGTTTCAATCAATTTGCGATTAACAGTCTGTGCAGATTAAAATATCCATAGATGTTATTATATTTCATCGAATGGAATCCATTAACAATTCTAGCGTTATTACAGCTTGATGTCGAATGCAAGGATTGATGTGATCTGCTATCCGCCTATATTCATCAGGATTCATCAGGACTATTCATGTTGCCTTCCTCTAACCACTTATCTCCAAATTTGACTGTCAATTATAGCATACTATTTAGCTTCCACTTCGATGCGACGATGAGATAAATTAGTCGCAAACAATCTTAAAATGAATTTATGGTAAAGATACATGAGTGATGATATGTTCCTGATGAGTCGCAAAGGCATATTCCCGTCTTAAAGAAAAATCTAACTAACAAGTGATTGTAAGTGATTTCCACGTCCAATAGAAAATTATCAAAGCCAGCTACAACATCGGTTTTCCGCTTATGTCGAATATGTTAAACTGCAATTATTTACATAGACTGTCTAAATATATTCTCCAATTTTTATAGTTCCGACAAAACCTTCCTTGTTTTCATTTCCTTTATCGAGCCGTTTGAAGAAAAAAAAACTTCAAATCATAGATAATGAATCAAGCCAAATTCCCTTCAAATAAGTCAACAACTTTCATTTGTCTTTCTTGAAAATTGAAAACAAATTTATTTAAATCTCGTCGTGTATGAGTACTTAAGTGCCACTATAGTAATTGCAATATTGGCATTTTGACAAAAAAGAAAAAGAAAAAGAAAAAAAAAAAAGGTCTTCAGTAAAACAAACGAACTGATTTCTGTTGACAGTTCATCATGAATTTAAGACTGCCAATGTATGTTAGCACAGGAGAGTCTCCAATTATAGCAAAATCAACAACAATCAAGAATGGAGTTACGCTTTCATACTGCTCCTCAATGATGAATCAATTTTGAAGACGGATGATGACGTCAGTTAGTTATCCTCGTTTGGGAGCAAATTGATCGATTTTTAAACTGGTCTTAATTTTCGTCCAATTCTAATGATGTTTTAAAATGATCGATAAATTTACATGAACGATAATGAATTTAAAGAAGAACCTTGTTATCCCTATTACTGATATATCCATGGGCCTTGATTTTTCGATAAGTTTGAATGATATATAGTACTTCGCCAAGAAAATAACACTTGAAATTATCAATATTCAAATTCAAAAATATCACTTTTTTGATAAATGATTCGGAGAACCTACATAATAAAAATTTCCATGACATCTTATATTCCCAGATATCATTTTTCATTTGTTAGAATAGTAATAAATTAAATAAGTTTTCTCCTGCTTGAAGATTTGGTATAGACGCATAATAATGTCAAATTATTTCGCAATATAAATTAAAGATGCAGAACTTTAAACGCTGCTCTTATAAAGTTTTTGGTCAAACTATGAACTTATGAAACTTTTCACCTCAAAATGAAGTTCCATATTCTATCATACCAACATAGTAGAATGTAGGATAATGAACATAAAAATTTTTATAATCAAATTGAGCGTAAAATAAATATTTCTAAGAAGTAGTTGTAGAATGAATAGAAATCATAATAAGAATAAAATCGTAAAAGAATTTCGGAAATATCGTCGAGAGCGCGGAACGAAGTACTGTATGTACTTTTCCATTAAACTTTAATGGTCAACATTTTTAACAAAAGGGCCACTTTCACTTTTGAGAAGAAATTGACGACCCACGACAGCGTGTCTTGTGACGTTAACCGTGTTGTTGAGTTGCTGCATTCTCAAACTACAGCTGAAAATAGTGATTCGGGCAAATGTGAACTTGATGGCGGACCACAGGTTGAACAGCACCATATTAAAGTAATGGCTCGTCTTATAGCGGTTTACCGCGTTTGTAAGAATGTTTAAGCATTTTTAGCATGTAATAAATTCTAGGGAGCAATTTTATTCTTAATTTATCTCCTGGAAAGCAATGTTGTTTTACTTTTTACTATAAACCATTTCATTATATTCTTATATTCATCCTATGTTACTGCTATGAGCTTATTGTAGATTCAGCATATAAGTTAAAAACAATAGTTTACAGTTGTAGATTTCTAGAAATAGTCATTGATCTCCATTAGGAATTATTTAACTACATTGAAGAATTTATCGATATTTGCTTTTTCTCACTCCACCCAAGTTATTTTTGTTGAGTGCTCTCCAACCAGCCATTAATAATAAAAACTCTTCGAAGTTATCGAGTTTGTCCTAATTGAATCGTTGCATTGAAAAAAAAAGGCGTAAATCGAGTCTTTTTTTTTTTTACAATATCTTTTTTTAATAATAGAAACTCTATTAAATATTCAAAAAATGTTTAATTTACTTCACTGGGATATGAAGAAGAGAAAGAATTGCTTGCTATCATTAAAAATAATCTTTCCTCCTGCTAAAGTCCAAATTACCTCAAAAAAATTAAACGGTTCAAAGCCATTTCTCAATTAAGCGGCCAGGTGTTGAACTCGGAGCGTAATCTTTTCTCCATCCAAGGAGGTCGTTGTTGAAGTAAACCCTACTATTTTTAAATTACACGAACAAGTAATATACGACACTTTGATCCTTAATCACGTGATAATCAACTTATCCCTTCCTCTTTTCGCACCATTTCAGTGCGATAACTGTCAACCAACTGTCCTCTAGAAAAACGTAATCATTTCAAACATTATGAAAATCCCTTTATTCATTCACGATAAGCTCTATTCAAATGCATATTTCCATATTTATGAATTTTTTCTTGTGAATTGTTATTATAAATTTCTATTTACAAATATAAATACCAAGATCCACACCACTTAGAAAACAATTTCTCAACCTCCTCGATTGAATTTCATGTTGTCATATCTTTATGAGACAGTGTATCGTTAATACTATCGTCTGTGATAGCACTGATGATAAAATGAAATCACAAAAAAATAAAGCGATCTGATATACTAAAATGAAGTAGGTCTGTATAGGCTTACGTATCAAATTTACGAATGCCTGGAAAGAAATATAAAAAAATGCTTACGAAATTCCAGAGGGATAAATTATAAAGTGCATATGCATGAGTAAGCTCCTATCACTTTTAAGAGCTACTTCGTTTTTCGCTAACTTCTGGTTTTAAACTGAGGAGCTTCTCAAATCTATTCAACGGCCAAAGTCAATGGTAGCTATTGTTTTAAGCAATCGTATAATCAAAATCACTACAATGAAACCATATGTTTTTAAAAACTTAAAAAAAAAATTCTTGAAAATCTCTAAGTTTACTTCCTTCTTAATTTCCTGTATTTTCAGAAGCTGTTAAAATAACCCCCGTCCATCTTACAATATTAATAATAAACCACTTTGTTTCTATTTTGTTTGTATTATATTACAGAAGTATAAGGATGAAAGAAACCTTTATTAAAATATAAAGCATCGTACGCTATTTAATTTCCCGTCCGAACTAATAAGCTCTTCTTTGAATCTGCACGCGACATTCTTATCACTTTGTTTAATCTTATCAAAGCCACCGATACAAGACTCTCAGAACCAAAACTATTGCAAAAAAATATTCTGCAGATTTTATTACCAAACTTTAATTATAATTGTTATTTTGATTTATCACATAAAATAGGACTCTGATCGGTTCATCTATCGTATGATTTTGCAAGCTTAGTATTTGAGAGTTTGCTCGTTTAATAATATAGACCTTCCTTAGAGATAATAATAATAATAATAATAATAATAATAATAATAATAATAATAATA
>JAHWFO010042181.1:1311743-1429525 GCA_023313115.1 Rhysida immarginata | reverse complement strand
TTTTTATGCTGAACAAGTTTGCAATTGGGTTTTTTTCTCTATCCCTTACGGTTTTTGAGATAAATTTTGAATGTGTCCTAATTTGCATATTTGGGATGATGAAAAGTGCATCATGGGATAGACCACCCACAACTTCCTATTCATTGGATTCATCAAAATTGACATATCTGCTTCGGTTCAAAAAATAAAAGGGGGGGACAGACTTATGGACCACCCTGTAGATAGAGATGCAACGTTTTACAAATGCACTAAGGTTTTATGCCTCGAAAAGGAACCTCAAGGTAGACATCCTTCGACTCGGCCTTTGGTCTACAGAAGACCGTTGAATGAAGATAGTTTCTTTGAAGAAAATGAAGGAACCATGAGTGTCATACTTTAAAAGCTATAGAAACTAAGTAAATGATACCAAAAAAAAAACAGATAAAAACTACAGAATTCAACAGATGGAAATTGAAGGATATAACTTAGACGTGATGTGATCACTCCAAGGAGATATTTATTAAAGATAACGTAAACATACTTTTAATTTTAAATAGAAACCTATATTAACTATTTAATATACGGGTAATTCTGCCATCAAGATCGTCAGAATCGTCTTAAATTCGCTGGGTTAAAATTCGGATGCTGGGTTCTTCTATAGCAGTGAAAATACTTGGGATTACTTATCGTCGGATGTCTCACTTGAAGTAACATCGTTTCACATCGACATTTCAGAAAGATCATCTTTTGTGAAAGGAAAATACACTGCATAGCACTCGCCTTCTTCTTGGATATTCCATCAGGCAGGGAAAGAAGCTATAAATATCTTTGCACTTATTCTTACTACTGTACTTCCTATTAAAATGTTTGAATTTGATAATATTCCAGATCGTGAATTGGATTGCAATATTTATATAAGGAATTAGCGATTATCTTCAGAACAAAATTAGATTTACAAATTGAAAAGGAAACGTGACTGTCAGTCTACAGGGCTAAATATAAGTGATTGAATTGTATAAATTATTCAATCGTGGTTTTAGCAGTTTGGTCTTAATCCTCAGTTGAACCGGTTCGTGTTTTAGGTCTTTGTTGGTTTTAATACAGTAAATAGATTTCACTGGTTCTTATTCAGCGTTGGGGAATTAAATTTGGATTAATAAATTTATTTTCAGATAATTAGGGAGAAAGGAATTTAAAGTATGTATTTCAAATTTTCTATATTTGCATTTCCCAGTTTGATGTTTAAATAATTGCTAAATTTTAAACTGCAACATTATTTTAGATGAAATTCATAGTATTTTAATGTGTAATAAATAACATAATTTTGAAATTTTTAATTTTTGTTTCCATGAACATGATAGAGGTGACGATTTCACAGCAATTGCTAAGGAGGAAAATGTTTGTACCCCACGCTTTTCTATAATACAGAGCGATATGTCCTTAGAATTTAAGCGAACTGCAACTACCGTCTGATTTACATTTGCAGTCAGCGATAACTGAAATTAATTTAGGAAGTCTATGCTTTTCACGTGGTGTTTTGCTTGCTTCATTATAGGATTGCTTAAAAATTTTAATCTTAAATGCGCCAGAAAGTAAAACTAAATACATTGTTTAACCAATAGCCTTAGAGGAATGATTTTTTTTCCAAAGGTACTTCTATACTAAATACTTTAATGAAAAATTGTATATATTTTGGAAATCAATGGAATTTCTAAACGCGAGTTCAACACGAAATATTAAAAATCAACAAGAAATGAATAAATTTTGGAGGTAGCAATTTAAAAACAACAAAAATTACAAGAAAGAGAAATAACTGGATGAAACCACGGGTGTCAGCAAGTTGAGAAATGTAATTGAAACTCATCTACTAAGTTTAAATTTGCAAAGTATTTCAGAAGAACAAAAGTCTAAATTAATATCTGGTTATTGGACACGAAACGTCGGATTTGGTAGTGAAACTAGAACAGTTACTGTGAAAACTTAATTTTA
This sequence comes from Rhysida immarginata, assembly GCA_023313115.1. Lineage (NCBI taxonomy): Eukaryota > Metazoa > Arthropoda > Chilopoda > Scolopendromorpha > Scolopendridae > Rhysida > Rhysida immarginata. Next base: position 1,427,557 of record JAHWFO010042181.1, on the reverse strand, counting down.
TTAATCAAAATTAGACAGCGCTCTCCCATCGAGCTACCAGCGCCTCTATAATAGCTCTATAGAAGTCCGGCGTTCTGGACTGAATAAACACCTTAGGCGTTTTTGACGGATACGTCATTGTTGAACTTTTTCCTCGCCAAAAACAGTCCGATATTTTAAAGAAAGTGGTAGTCGCTTGGCGAGAAGTTTGGAAAGTACGGTGGTGAGGAAGAGTCTCGTACTGCAAGTTATGTTATTTTTGAACTGTTGTTCTTGATTTGTGTGGTCTCGCGTTATTATGAAGCGGTAAAATTTAATCTCCATGAGCAGTCTAGGACGCTTAACTATATAATTACATCCAGCTTAGTGAAATATTGCTCTGCATTAATGGTTTCACTACATTTCAAGAGCAAATACTGAATAATTCAGATTGGACACCATCAAACAGGTGCCGCTAATATGTTCTTTGGATGAAGGGTTGGTTTCGGCATACACTTTGAGACCTCATCGATATTTAGCCATTAGATCGTTGACGATATCGGGCGAAATCCATCTTTTCGTTTCATGTCAAAAATGACGCGTTTCTAATCCAGGGAAGTAAAAAAATGAAACTTCCAGTCGATTTTTCATGTTTTGTTCAATGATAACCCAGTTACAAAGCACGTGGCGGGAACTGTCGGAATAGTGGACGCCTAATTTCGGCAAGAGTCCACTAGTGTTCGCAGTCCATCGTTGACGATGGCTGGGGCTGAGTATTGATTTTCAAGGGCATATCGTTGGAACTATTGTTAAGTGGTTCGTTTATTAGGAGCTTTAGCATAAAAGCTACTTATAAGAATGCGCCCTTGGTCTGTACGTTTATCCGGCCGTCCGCCTTTTGCACGATAACTTGAAAACGGATTAACTTTTTCAAATATCTGTTTTAAGAAATACGACCATCAGAGTCTTACCTCGACCATATCAACTTTTCAGAATTTTTCGTGGACCCCTTCAAGTCGCTTTGTCGACGCACGATTGCTCAAGTTCTCATAAATTATATCATTAAGCAGAGGAAGAATGGACCTAGTTATTGGTTTTCTTTTGTCCGTCCGTCTCCTTCATAATTTCTACAATTTTTGAGGTAGAATGTTGAAATTCGGAATGTACCTTATTATGGTCATGTCCACCTTCACTATTTAGTTTGGTTTGGTTTTGATTGGTACACTGGGGTCGGAATTTCAGGGATGGGATTCAGAGAGGGCAAAAATCTATGTGCTATTTTGATACGTAAAGGAGTGAAATTCAGTATACAGATTCCTCTAGGCAAGATCTACATTACTATGAACTTTAGGCCCAATTGTTCCAGTGGCGTCGGAAATGCGGGGGTGGCAGCCACTTGGTCGTTAGAACTATGGCAACACATGGCATGTGATATGTCATTCCATCGGAAATGATGAGAAAGGATAGAAGATACGAGCTTTTTTACATTTTCTACATATTACGTTCGAGAAAATCAATTTTTTGATTAAAAACTGGGGAGATAAAAAGTGCAGATAAAGGGGTAAAAATAGAGACCGCAGGGTCTGCTATTTGCCTTACCCTTCTCGGGGGGGGGGGGTAATTTCTTGTTAATAATTGTATAAATGTATTTCTGCTTCACTGCTAAAGCTCCTCCTTGGAATGTTTGCAAGATTTTATTTACTGTGTCATCTTCAAATGCTTTGTTGATTTTTCTCTGCTACATTGTGGTCGATGTTTCAACTCTTAGAGAAAAAGTATCCGTATTTAGCTAACTTCCATTGCGTATCTGCACGATCACACTACTAGCTAGCACTCAAATGATTCCTTGCTCACGTGCACGGATATTTAATCGTCACAATTCAAAACAACGTCCATCTGGCTGTGTGCATAAATATGAAAATTATTTCATCCCGAAATCCGACTTTTTATGTGCAACAACCTCATTGTACTACCACTTTCCGACAAAAAACGCACACGTCTGCGTTTGCATAAAGACTGACATATTACTGCAATCGCTAGAAATACTGTATCTCCTTGGTCATCGTGTTCTCGCTCCATTGGTGAAATTCTGCGATTTCTTAAACAAATTTAGCACTTACTCCCTGTGGCAATGTTTCAGTTAATAATCGTTGTGTTCCTGTTTTGGCTAGACCTTTATATAATTCTCCGTAAGGAACAAACTGAAACATAAATCAAACTACAGACAAAACAAATTTCGTATTGAAGACACACAGTACAGAAAATTTTCCACAAACGGAAAATCCGATGAAACGTTTTCTTGTATTTGTGTTAAATCAAAACAAATCGTGGGTGTATTTGTAAGTTTATAAATTTCAGGCCCAATATGCGTAAAGTTCGTATATAGATTATTAGAATTTTTGGAAATGTGGAATTGGTTTTCTGGTCCTTTTTTATTGCAAACGTAAGAAAGAAATTTATTTATTATCATTATTAACACTATAATAATACTTATAATAACATTCCTATTAATAGTATTGAGGATGTTAGGCCTTGGATTATAAAATATTTCATAGGAGTGTCTCTAATAGAATTAAAATAAAAATTAGCTATAATAGGAATTATTGATATCAGCATTAATTCTTGATAACAATATGAGGTGACTGCAATAAGTGGTCTTATTACCAAAATAAAAAACAAAGATTAATAAATAAATATCTTAGAAGGTAGAACCTATTTAATATAATAAATAATATCCGGATGGTTATGGAGTCACATACTATCTTTAGGTGGTATCGGCTGTTCACATACTAATCCATTGCAGATGCGTGCAGAATATCCTGTGTGAGAACTAGGGAAACAATCCACGAATGCAAAAGATTGCCCATGAAAATCATTCCCGTACAATTAATGAAACTGGTGGAAGCAACAGAAATCAGATATCTCACCTCTCAGGCTATAATGAAAGATCTGCACATGACGCGTGCCGTTGAGAAAGCGGTTTCTCATATGTTAACAGACAACCATGTGAGCTGTGGAAAAACCATCTGCGGCGATCAAATTGATAATGCGGATAATGATCCAACATTCCAGAAGAGGATTGTTATTGGTGAGCACCATGATTCGATTTTTGATTCTTGTACAAACCTAAACTGAACAATGCCCTGGAATTCATCTACGTTCCCGAACAAAAACAATGCCCTCTTGACAGGTTTCAAAGACAAATGTCAGCTTGCAGGTGCTTTTCGATTCCAGAGGAATCATGCACAAGAAATTTATGAGCATGGTGGTAGATCTCTTAAAATATAGGTACGTCAATGCTTTCAATTTCAGATATCTTAGAAATATTCGATGATCTTTATGAGGAGCTTCCTGAAGATTTTCATCAAACTGCAAGTTATTTCTAAATACCGGATACTTAGAACATCGATGTCAATTTTAAAAGAGGGAATAAATTTGGTCAAAGAGAAAAATTTAGCTAGCATATGTTAGGCTAGCATAGATAATAATGTCACATTGCCAAAGACACGAAGCAACGAAATAATGAAAAAGCAATTCCACTGAAAAACTTTCAATGATTTGCGATTTCATATACTATGCCTGGTTTTGTGGACATAGTGTCCGTCAGACTACAAAATGTGCTCGAAATGGCGCCCATTAGTATCCAGGACAGTCTGAAAGCGTAGGACAGTATGCTGCACGACTATGCGAAGCATCTCCATGGGTATGCTTGATGCTTATATATTCAGATCGGCACACGTGCGAAAGTTCCCCTGATAAACCCTGTCTTTTAGATAGCCCACAACCAAAAATCAGAAAGAACCATGCAAATCTTTGATTTTATTTATTTATTTAAACATACAATTTCAATTTCAATTCAATTTCAATTGTTATTTACAATTGCAAATACAATTAATTGCAATCATAGAACAATAAATTGGTAATAATAATAATATTCAATTTAAAAAGTATTCATATAAGATAAAATCAGCAATTTTAGCACCAAAAGAACTTAAAGGTGCCCAAAGGCCTGGGGCCTGTCCAGGGGCATCCTTTAATGAAAAATTTATATAATCAATATAAAATTATATAACTTTGTATGATATTAAACAACAATAATATTAATTAATAATAGAATAAACAGAGGACTGCGTAAATTAACATCTGCGTTAACATTTAATAGTAAACAGAAGTTAAATCAGATGTAATTTGGCCCGAGTAAATGCTTTTAAGGAGAAGACGTTTAAAAAATTGAAGAGAAGGTGCATCGTGAAGTTCTTTAGTTAATTTTGACCAACAGATAGCGCCAGAAATCGAGATTGATCTCTTTGGGTAATTCATTCTATAAAATGGGATTATTATTTTTTTTCTCTCTCGTGTGATAGTGATGACATGGATTAGCTATCATTGGGGGATTTCTAATATAATATACGTTATATTGCAAGCAGAAATCACAGGGATTGAGATCGGGTGAACACTTGGAAACGATCGTCACCGAATGTGTTACGGAGAAGCTGTCGAAGCGGTGGAGTCCCATATTGCCTGAATACCATTGTGTCCATCGCATCTCCCTGCTGTAAAGGCGGGTATCGCATTTTGGCGAAACACATCGCAGTAAAGTTGGCCAGTCACACTGTGCGTTTTTGGACCTTGAGCGCCAATCTCTTCAAAGAACAATGAACCAATGATAAAACTGACACGTTCATTCAGAGGATCTTCGTCTACATTGATTGGAAGCGCATATCCCCACACTCGACATTTGTGTGTGTTTACCGCATCCGTAAGGGAAAAATGTGCTTCGTCATTCCATAGGATGGTCCAAGTCCAGGTCTCGTCAAGTTCAATCCTTGCGAAGAAACGAAGAACGAAGTCAACACGTTTTATTTGTCATTTTGTGGCAGCTGCGGTGCGATATGAATCTTGTACGGATACGATTTCAGAATATTGCGAACCATCTTCAAAACACTTTTCACGAATATGTTCATGACTATTATCGTTATACATTCTTGAGTTAATTTCGCATATCTATTATGTTGCTCATTTCAAAGACAAACACAAACATCCATCCCCTCAGCGGGATTCGAACCCGCGACCCAGAAACCCTACGCCTTTGTGCTCTCGGCTTAACATGTCTTGACATATCTGAACACAACCGATTCCGGACTGTCTTTTCTTTATAGTATCGTAGGATAAAATTTTTATACTATAAATTCGATATTTTAAAATAATAAAAATTTTATAGTAAAGATTTTGTTATTTATTATTTGTTATAGTTTTTTCAAAATAAATAAGCAATTGGGAAAAAATAAATAATGGGAAAAGCATACAGTGAAAAAAAAAGCTTTGAGTATAAAAAGTCATAAGAGAAAAAGGTCTCGGGGAATTTTTAATGGAAAAAATATCCGTCTACACAATGTTATTTACAATTGGGCTTCCACATATTGCTTCGAATCCCAATACGTTAGCCACGTTTTATATAATTATCCACATCTGTTGATTATCGCACTAATTTTACCGTCTTCGTAACAAATGTCACTCCTTAAGCAAATCTCCTTACCTTTTGAGCAGCGATGACAGTTTATACGAGATAATATTCTATATAAATCTCTTATGTTCAAATAGCTACATGCTCAGTTCATGTTATGTGATTTAATTTTTGAAAGGTGCATCTTAAAGTTAACGACGTAACGCAACGGCTTACCTACACAAATTATTTCACAATTTTACCATCATGTGGCGTTGTCAATATCACCCCATCGTGAGAAAAATATACATAATGTTCATTAACAAGAGGATATATAATAACCTCTTAATATAAAATTAAAAAATTACTTTCTAGGTGAAAATGAGAGTGCATGTTAGCGCTTCTGAGTTAATTGCAATGCCTTCTCTATATTCTAAAAATCCGCTTACTAGATTTACAGTCTAGGAGGCCATAGTATATCATAGCTTTTGAGATCATCCGTATACATTGATTTCATTAGTCATTGTAACTACATGGTTTTTATTAGGTGCTGCCTATCGATTTCTTTATAAAAAAATTTCTAAAGTACACTTTCCATACCTTTTTCAATATAACACATTTTTAATTATTTATTTATTTGTTTATTGTAAGCATTTCCATGGGAATAAAAAAATATCGAAGGATAATCAAATATAGAAGTGATAATACATAATTAAAGATTAAATTGGTTTACAAGTTATTACGAAACGTTGAAGATTATTTAATAATACTATAAAAACAAACTTATTATTAAAACCTTAACAAATAAAAAAAAAATAAAGCAGGAATTAAGAAACTTTTGGGGTTTTTTGGGGGGTTTATTTGTTGAGTTTTAACAATAAGTTCGTTTTTAAGATGTAATTAAATTGGTTTATAATTAAGTGATTATATATAAGCTTCTTAAAATGGCGACAGCTAGCTTAGCATTGACCGTAAAAGGTTGCAAGTCGCGATAGAATACCGGAGGATCATTCCAAGCCTAGATTGCTTGCCAGGGAAATCTTTTCTGCTTCTTGTGTATGCATTACATTCATATATTTCATACATCCTAAAATTCCCAAAACATACTTCCTAATTAAAATTTACAATAATTTTATTAAATTTTTTAAAAGATTCTCGCGAAATAATTTACGTAATAGACAGCAGTTGGGAAACAGATATGCTTATCTGCAATATCCTTTATATAAGGTTCTTGTTCTTCTTTATTGTTAACTAGCAGAGGACCCGGCGTTGCCCGGGATAATTACGCTTGTAGGTAAACAGAAAAACCCTAAAAAGCTAAATTAAACCTCCAAATTGGTTAAATAATAACTCAATCGCTACAATATAGAGCGAAGGGACTATCCATTCTAAGAAAAACCCGAAAGACAGGAATTTACCTCTTCACTGAAAAAATCCATTCTAGTTGATATACCGGGACTTGATTTACCGAAAAGAAATTTTTTAAAGGCTCACAATGGATGGACCTCTCCAAGGGTGCCTTCTAGAATCAACATCGGAATAAAACTGCAGATTTATATAAAAAACAAACAAACAAACCCACAAACAAACAAACATCCTTCTTTATATATATAGTAAGATTTCAAAATATTACGTCTTAAAATTTGATCCGTTGAAAAGCGTAATTTGGTAAAATAATTTAGGAATAAATGGCCAAATATTAATTTGGGGATTATTTACTATACAAAAATTAGTTCAAACAGAGAATTAGAGAAAAATGTTTTCATCATAAAAGCAGGTTCTCAGAAATGCACAATTCAACGTGTTTTTAAAGTTTAGACGAGATCACTAGCAAAATAAGGTTCGTTCATCTTTGTCAGTCAAAAAGCGACGAAAAATGTAATCCTATTTACCACCGCTCTACCGCGTATGGCCAATTGGATCTCTGTATACATGAAACAACTTGGAAATATTTTAATTAACAACAACGAAAAATTAATACATTTTCCAAATTTTTCTTATTTCTTAATTAAAGTATATTTCGATTATGCGAGTAAACTCTAAATAAAACTTAAACATATACATGTAATTGAATTTTGTGCTTTACTCATTACTTTACTTAAAAATGTGGACCTTTCGGCTTTCTTGCCATGAAAATAATTTATGAAGTTTTCAATATTGACGTTACAACAGCAATACGGTTTCTGAAATAAACTTCAATGACCCGGTTTAACTCATGATGCCAGTCTTGTCACTTACGGCCTCAGATGCACGGTATAACCAAACTATCATGTGAAGGAAACTGCCAGTAAAGTTAATTTTGATATTAAATAAAATTTTGATAGACCATCTAATTTCACGGTATCAATGAGGAAATTATGACTAATGTGTTATCTAATATCGACCTCGGCGTGGCGCATGAAAATCAGAACTATACCAAGTAAAAAGGATATACCAAAGGGTTTTAAAATCGAATACGAAGCAAACAGTGACATTTATTAAAGTTATTCTTGCAGGAGATTAATGTGCGAGTTCAGAAATTTATTTTGGTACGTTTCCTTGTGTTAGTATCAAAACTCGCGGATCTCAATCCGTTCGATTTCTTTCTTTGGGGCAACTGGAGAATACAGTGTACCGACGGACTCCACCAAGCTTGCGGAATTGAAGCAAACCATAAGCCATTCCAATAACGAGGTTGCAGACATGCGATTGCGGTAGATGGTGGATTTTGAGAATAATGTGATGTGATTTTCAAAAATATTTCAATGATTGACAGCTTCAGAAACCGAAGCGCCACCTATTGGTGAAATTTGATATAACACAAGGAAACTTACCAAAACAAATTTATGACCTCACACTGTAGTCTCTTGCAAGAATAACTTTTATAACTGTAACCGTTTGCTTGCTATTCATTTGTAAAAACCGTCAGTCCTTTTTAAGGCAGCCTGTATGTGCCATTAAGATTATTTTATTTTAAAAATTCTTCTAAGATTTTTCTCTTATATATAAGTGAAATTTCAAAATAAATGATCACTTCAATCCTTGTTTCGTTATTCTGTCATTATTGGACGAGCTACATTTTCGGTTCGGTTAAATCAGCATGTGCACCTAAAGGTCTAATTAAAATACACTACATGATCAAAGGAGTTGGGACACCCCTGTGAACACCTGGGGTGTTTCTCCTGGACTGGACTGGGCCCGCTCATCAAGGTGGACGGAAACCTCAATGCTGATGGCTACAGGACCATTCTGGATTACGGGGCACTTCCAGCGCTGTGGGAACACTTCGGTGACGGGCCGTTCCTCTTCCAGCACGACAATGCGCCTTGCCACAAAGCAAAATCCATATCCGTAAGGTTTGACGAGATGCGGGTTGAAGAACTGGATCGGCCCGCCCAGAGTCCTGATGTCAACCCCATCGAACATCTTTGGGACGAATTGGAACTTTGTGTGAGATCCAGGATGGTTCGCCCTACATCTGTCCAGGAACTGACCACGACACTCCTCGAGGAATGGAGGTCAATACCTGTGGACACATACCGTAAACTTGTGGACAGTATGCCATGTAGGGTGGAGGAAGTGATAGCACGATTGAAGCTTTTTGCGGCTTTACGGTAGAGCAATAGGTGTCCCAACTCCTTTGATCATGTAGTGTAGTTGAATTAATTGGAGCTTAACACATCTTTTAATTGTTTATCCATTTGTGATGTTTTATTGACGCAGTTCTAGTTCGAACAGATCTCGACAGCATAATTTATAAGTGTTCTAGAAAAGAAAAATCGTCTCCATTATACTTTTCTCATTATCATGGTCTTTAATCTTCAAAGATCATGCCATTGTCAATGTAATCTAACACTATATTAAAGGAATAGCTTTCACAAATTAATTCTTATTTACATTGCTAAAGCTAGCAATTACACAATTGTTTAAAACAGCTAGTAGGTTTTTAACAAAAATCAATAGCTATACTTAACAGTCATAAAATGTACAATTACTGCCGTGATAAACAAAAAAATAAGGCTGAATAGTTGAGCTCTTAGCCATTCAGTCACTGGGAAATACACTAGCCACGTGATATTAATATTTAATTCACGTGACAATGAAACATGTTTTTAATGTCGCTTTTCATTGTCATAATTAGCCGTAAGTCGCCACGCATTACACAATAACAGAGTTCAAGATACTATGAACTTCTAAGAATACGGAAATAAAGAATAGTTTGGTTGGTTGTTTGTTTTTTAAATAGTTGGCATATATTGTATTAATAAAACAGCTTAGCTTTACTTTTAATGAACTCGTATATTTATATACTACGATTTGACGAAATCCAAAGACTTGGATGCATTTCTTCTTTGTATGAATAACTTACCTTTTGCCTGAAGTTTTTTAGAAAATCCTTGCGGATTCATCCAGGAATTCTTTTCCCACTACTGTATTTAGATTTTGCTGCAAGAATCTAATGAATAATATCAAAAGAACAAAGAATAAATAATAATATCAAACTCTGCACAGAATATTAGAATAAGGGACTGTTATCTAATAATAAGTGACTGTTACGTATCTAGAAATTTCTCGCTTTGTAAAAAGGAAAAAAGACGTATGTGACTTTAAATTCAGTGTCAATGACAACTTTATATTTAGCGCCTTGCAAAAGAACAGGTTAAATACATTTCATTATTTCTATAAAAAATCCTGAAGTTCATTGAAACCATCGGTTGCTAAGAGATTGATTCGTTGGGCGATCAAACAAACGCCTGTTGAAACGCATTACGCACACCCACCCACACAAAGCACAACACAAACACGCACACACACATACACACGCACGCATACAAATCTACTTTTGGTTCGTTCCCCATTTAAGGAGCCGACAAGTTTAATGAAAGGGCGGGGTAAGGGATGGACAGGGGGCTGGAGGAGGAGCAACATACTGAAGACGAAATTGCGCTTAACTTTATTTAATGTTGTAGAACAGGAAAATGCGCAGCTTGATCCATTCAGTGCGGGGAAGGCAAAAATTTGTGTTCATTCATTCGTTTAAATTTTTTCTTTTTTTCCCCAAGACCTAATAATTTAATTCAATATGAAATATCTAAACAAACAATAATGAGTTTCAAAAATATAAGAAAAGGAAACGATATGGCGATTATGAGTGCCGCCGATCGCAAAACTTCAATTTCAATCGATGTTTAAGTGTACTTTCAATATAAGGTCATTTCAAAAAAAAAAAGAAGGTAAACGAAGCAGAATATACTTTGACTCACTTGAATAACACCTGTCGTATGAAATCCTAATGCTTCTTTTATATTAAAATTAAACGCTAAAGGGTCTTACTGGATATCAAATATTTAACGTGTTGCAGTTGTATGCTATATGGTGCAAAATATTAAAGAACAGTTGATAAGACAATCTAAAGCAATTCTTTGAAAAATGATATTTTATTAGACTATATATGCGGAAAATTAATAACTGTTTATAACGCATAATTCACAAGATTGTTATATACAGAGAACTTTGTAATGAGTCAAGAACCTCACGCCCGAACTGACTCCATCATGGGATTTATGCATATAAATTAGATGCTTAAACTTTTAATCGATGTTCTTTTTATTGTAATAGAGGTTTAACAATGAACAAAGACATCAATATTTTCTGGCCGTTAATGAGATTTTTATGGTAAGATGCGCTTGAGAAACAGACATAAGTAAGTTCAGGGAATTAACTTTATTATTTACCGTTTTCATACTATACAAATTAGCTTACACCAAAACAGATGATCTTGTGAATAGGAATAGATCTGTAATAAGCTCCATGCTTAAATAAATGTATATAATTATTAATTACATCTATTACAGATTTTATGTATATCATTGCTGTAACTTACTTAGGTATGTTATTTTCTTGATACTGCAGAAAAGTGGGGTGGGGGTTATAATAATGAGTTTTTTTTAAAGTTATAATCAATAAATCGATAACATTTCTTAATAATTTTTCGGGTAGAAACAGTAAGCAAGCGACATTTCAGATTATTACGTGGCAATTAATAACCACAATCCAATAATAATAATAATAATGTTGCAGAGAATAATCCAGTAAACATCATTTTGACTAACATCACTTGTCATATAGAAAATGAAAGTAAAAATCTCCGGATTGCAAAACTGCAAAAACCCAAGCCTAAATCGATATTAAATACGAGATAAAAATAGCTTTGAAATAGATAAAAATATATTCCTATTCCTTCCTCTCTTTTCTTTCGCCATTTATTTATTACAGCTTGTCACATAATGCACAATGAGAAAAAAACCTACAAGCAGAAAACATACACAACAGCTTAGTTTCCCATCCCCTCCCCCATCCTTGGATTGAAAGTTCAGTTTAACGATAAAAATAAGAGTATTCCGAGAAAGGGAAAGCTAGGATTTCGTCAGTCTTTAAATAAAGTCAACTATTTGAAGAAGTGAGCCACCCAAACAGTACATTCGAGCTTAAACGTACTCGTAGAAATAAAAATGAAAAATAAATTAAATTATAAGGTATCGGAAATATTTATTGACAAATTAAAATTTAACGAAGCACAACTATCTAGTCAAGGTAGTTTGGCTTTTAACACCGTTAACGAGGGGGCGTTCACCAATGGAAAACGTGTCGCCAATCATTCGTTCGTTGGGTGATGATTCATGGAAGAGCGGCAGCTGCCCCAACAGATTTCTGCTCGTGTTAGAACACAGTGTTTAGTGTACTTGCGCTGGGACCTTATCGCTCTCTTCCGACAACATTCATTGTAGCGTTAAAAAAATAAAAGGAAAAAATACCAGGTAGCAGCAGACGAAGAAAGAAAAGAGAGAAAGGGAAAAAATCACTTACATGTGTTGCATCATCACTTCGTTAGGTGGGTTTGGAGCTCAAGTCTCTCAGTTAGCTTATTATTAGCAGGCAAGAGAGAAAAGGAAACCTTAAATTATAGAAACCAATTTAAACGAGAGCGGTAACAGGATAAATTAACGCAGCTATGAAAAATTGCGAGATTTAAAATTCATCCTTAAATCAAGAGTGAATGCTATGAAAATACGTACTTTATGGGAAAAAAGATTTCAATGCGTGCTTATACAGTAATTTCCATACTTTTGTTATAAAGATTTTCGAAGGAGTCTTGATCTTAAAGTACTGACTATCCAGAAAAATTGAGAGTATCATTTTTTTAAAGAATGTAATGAAAACATGATGTTCGTTAAAATAAAAACATAAAATTCCGTTTATTATTACAGATTTAAGGCCATAAAGAATATTTTTATTGAATCACAAATCATAATAGTTGTAAAGCAAATAAGCTATTCAACTAAATGCACATTTTTTTTTTTACATATATTTGCATATGTAGTCCATTTATTTTTTTTTATATAAAAAAATGATAAGTTTTTAGTTTCTTTCTTGCATTTAAGCCGTTTTTATCCTCTTTTTACTTTATAATAAATTATTAAGAAGCGGAAGAATGTAGCTATAACTATGTAGAATAAGTATACTTCTTGGTTTTACAACGTCCGTCTGTCTGTTCCGTTTGTATTTTCTACATTTGTCGACGATAAAAGTTATAGAAAAGTTGAAATTTGTTGACATAGCTAACTATGGGCACGTTCTTCAATATGTAGTTTTATTTTGATTGGACCACTAGGGTCGGAAGTACGGGGATGAAAGTTAGAGGGGACAACCTTTACATGGTATAGTATAATCCGCTCAATTCGAAATCCAAGGGACAAGTTATTATTTCGTGATATTCGAAATTCGTACTATACAGCGTGTAAATTTATGCTGTAATAAATTTGATATTATAAACTTCATTGCTAATTTCTTACAAAAAAATAAGAATAGTTGATTGCTTTCACCTACTTATAAATTTCTTATTTATAAAATTATTGGTTTTAAAAGCACCATAAAATATCTGGTCGAGAACATCATTTTGGCTGATTAATATAAGATTTTAAGATTTTTAACGCTTCACTCACTTTCTTTAATGATGGGAGAACAGGAACTTTTTTTAATGATGGGAACTTTATGCATCCGATCCTCCGTATTCCTTTTGCTGACAAATCGTCATCGGATATTGCAGTTGTATTTGCCTCAAAAACTAAATTTAATTGTATATTTCTCGAAGCCTTATTAACATTATTTTGTATTATCCGAAATTTACATAAAAACATTTCGAACTAAGGGGATGATTTCACGTGTAAATTACACTGAGGGGGTTAGGGCAGGAAGTAATTTCGTATTAAGCGTTTTCGTATTAAGTGGATTATGCTGTATTTAGGTATGTAAAAGAGTAAAATTCGGTACGCAGATTCCTCTAAACAAGATCTACGTTAATATGAAGTTTGGGCTAAATTGTCCCGATGGGGATCGGAACTGTGGGGGTAGCAGTAACGTGGTCTTTAAAACTATCAACGTTTTCAAATGGCAACATATGGCATGTGATATATGATTCGATCGGAAATGTGAGAAATGAAATAAGGTAGAGCTTTTTTACATTTTTTAAATATTACGTTTGAGAATCTCAATAAAAGAGGTAAAAAGTAGATGAACTCAGGGCTTCCGCTATTTTCCCTTACCATCTTCGGGGGAATTAATTACTTCTTTCATTTATTCTGAAACTTTATTACGCAAAAGTGTGAGTTCCGGATAAATCGCTGGGATAGTTATAAATCACAGTAATAATAATAATAATAATAATAATAATAATAATAATAATAATAAATAATTTGCTATAAATAAAAGATAGCACTACTATATAAAGCCCTCCCCCCTTATTTTTTGAAAATACAGAGGGACACTCGATACAATTCGGTTGAATTAACGGGCCGCGTTACGCCGTTCGGGCAAACTGCGTACCAACAAAACCGTTCCAGGAAACGCGGATTCTACTTAACCCGAATGGGTATAACGGCGATTCCATTTGATGTGAAGTTCATTTAGTTAGAAATGTTTGGGGGATTGAAATTAGAGTTATTTGTTTCGAGGATTGAAAACTAAACAACAAAGCGAAAAATTTTCCTATGATAAAATTCGCTATAACGAGATTCTTTGTATGTAAATTTTTTCGAGAATAAAAAAAAAAATAAATAAAAAATAAAAACGGCTGCTTTGTCTTTCAAAAGACTTTTTCTTTAGAAATTGGAACAAACGGATCTTTTCCCCGATTTTTAATGCTTTAATTATGTTTAAAAAACTTACTGAGAAAATTTTGATAAATTTCATTACACAATATCAATACGTTTTCTATAAGTTAACATATGTTAAATGTACATAAGCTTCATGACATGGCGCAGCAACTTTTTCCGGGTCTGGTTTCGTTTGATAACAGACGCAGAGAAAGAGAAAGAATGCTAAAAAAAAAATGTGCAGCCCTAACTATTCCTATTTTTTTATTTCACTGCGTCGTCGTCAAAATTTCTCTTCCTCCTGTTATGTCGGCCTCGCCGTTACACCCCCGCCCGCCTGTTTCGTCGCTACTCCTATCGCTCTCCTCCTCCTCCTCGCACGGGCTTAGAAACACGTTTTCAGTCGCGTGACTGCGGCAGTTCACAGCGAGACCCTAGAACGGGTGACGTCATAGAGCAAATAATTAGGTGCACGTGAGTCGGGTTATGAGACGCGTGAGCCCGAAGAACAGGCTCCCCTAGCCTAGCGCCGCCGCTCTTTGCCAATGGCAATGCTTCGACAGCGAAGGTTTTGCGTGGCCGACGAAACGGCCCTGAAACTTTGCGCCGCGTCCGAGCTCTAGAGGAAAAGTGAGACGACAACGCCGTTCGAGGGATGGATCAGCCCTGGGGAAATGGTTCGCACCAACAGCTCAAGATCGAAAGGTAGGCGGACGGATTGAGTAGCGGGGCACGAGGGCCAAAAAACTATCCCATCCGCTGCTGGACCCACTTTCCCTACACTTATCATCCCCTCCTCTTTCTATTTTTTTTCTGTCTCTCCACTTCACTTCCCCATTTTTTTCCTCTCTTCCCAAGATCCTCATTTAAGGTTCAAGGTTTAACGCCTGTATCGCATTAATCTCGTGCGGTGCAAATGCACCGAAGTATATTTTTTTTTTATCTTGTTACTTTTATGCTTCACCGTTGTTTCATATTAAAAAAAAAAAAACAACTCAGCAACACAGAACAAATTTTATTTTGGCCTTTTAACATCGGTCGTTTACTTTATATAACACATGCATAATTAAACGTTCACCTCTTTTTATTCTCCTAACCCAAAAGTGGTCGCGTGAGGTGGTTGTAGCGATTCCCGAACAAATTTAATGGGCTAAAAACCCATCCCCTTCCTCCAATTGCCCTCCTCTCTTTTGGAATTATAATCCCGAGTTTCTCTCTCGCTCGTTAGTTAAGCTTCATTAAAATCATCACTGGCGATCATAAAACTCGTGACATGACGATCAATATTTGAGGAGACGATTATGGGTGGCCAGGGGGGATCTATTATTGGAAGAGCGTTAATAAATAATCGCGTGCAGGAGCGTGCATGCTTCTCTTTCATGACCGAAGTCATTCTCAAAAGAAACAGCTTCGGTTTAAATTTAGATATTAGGAACTTCGTGGCTAAAAATATTTGGCCTCAACTCGTATGATTGCTTCGAACCAACAGCAGTTGGACAACGAAGAAGGATTCGTCATCGTAAATTAAAATGAAAGAATAAATTACACACGGCAGGGCGAGCGCGTGAAAGGGAGCGCAAAAGCTGGATAAACGAAGAGAAAGAGGGCTATTGGGGAAGTTGACATGGGAAGAAGGAAGAATTAAAAATATAAAACAAAGTTAATTATTTCTAAACCGAACATTAGAGAATGTTGCTTCTAGTATTTAGGGAAATTTAAAACCCCTTAAAAAAACATTTCTTTTTCAGTTTCAAAAGAAGTATATTATCTAAATCACTACTGCTCTGAGTAATAATAAAGCCTCGTCATTCGTATATCTTCTAAAATTCCTTCTCAATTGAGCATGCAGGCCACACAAAACAAAATGCATAAAAATCATTCCACTAAACACGCTTGGCTAACTGCTTTCAAAATTCTTTTGCATTTTTAAAGCTTTACACATCAATGTTTTATGTCGTGATAAAACGAACCGGTTGTTTGCAGGAAAGTAGTAAAGGCTCTTTATTTTTATTTTTTTTTAAAACTATACATCCACAAAATCCAAATTTAATTAATTTATATTTTCACTTTCAATTTTCACTTGTATTGACGATTGAAGAGGGAAAAAAAACATTTTATATTAAAAAATAAAAAAAAAATAAAAAGAAACAAGTAAAACCCAATATCAACTGGATCAGGCCAAGAAATCCAATAAAGTTCAGAAAGAGATTTCATTGAAGTGTTTCATAAAAAAAAGACTATCATTACTATAAATTTTCTTTTTCAATGAAAACTGAATAAACAGTTGATGTAATGGCAACCCACAGTATTGCAGGTTTTCATGGACCCGCTGTGTTTCTTCTCGATCATTAAAGGCACGATTTCCCCAGCGATTGCGAAATCTAAAGCAGCGGGAATAAATATAAAAAAAAAAACTCCCCTCCGTCAATAAATCGTGCACAGTAAATCGAATGCCTCGATTTCAGATATTGCAAAACATTAAAGTCATCTTGCATTTTTAAGTATGTATAAAAACACCTAAATAATTTAATATTAAAAAAAAACCTTCTTGGGACAAATCTTTTGAATTTGGTGAATCTGAATGGCGTCTCTAGAGAATGAATGGCTTTTAAATAAAGATGAGCTCTTTTTAAACAGACCCTTTAAAGTGAAACTCCTATTTAAAAAGAAGAGGGAATTTTAAATGAAAGTTTTTCTCAAAAGATTCGTGCTTGAAAAAAAGTAACTTCTCTTTGTTTTAAACTTTCTCAGAAACGCATTTTCATGTATAGTCTATCATACTCAAAGCTTTGTTATTTCATTTTCAGAGTTACATATTATTGTTTTAACAAAGCACAAATATTGCAACGAATGCATCTCTTTGAGTTCGGTTAACGATACTGCCTTTAAAATAGGTAATAAAAAAGCGATGTTCATAACAGTACAAGACAATCGCTTCCAAAAGGTAACAATCTCATTGCACTACGAAAGGTATATAAAATTAGTAGAATGCCGAGAAAATATTTTGTAGCCTTTCTAATTTAATAGCCAGCCATGTGTTATCAAAATACAAGACTGCTGCTCAAAATTCCAAGTAATCGACAATGAGTATCGAATGAAGGTACTCCGCTTTGTGTTTATTTTAATGGCAGTAGTAGAAGCAAGCGGTTTATCAAAGGGAAATAAAACAGCGCAGTAAAAGCGTTTACTGCATTTAACAGAAGTTACATATAATTAAAAATGTAATTCACAGTAATTGCTCAGTCGTTAATAAAAGTGATTACAAAATCTATTAAGCAATTTTCAACTTGTTTTAGCTTTCATTATATTTGTAACAGACTGAATTACGAATTCCCTTCTCTAAATAACCTTCACCTTATTTATAGTCGATACGTATTATGATCACGTTAACTATTCTTTCCTTTTCTAATAATGTCAGAATTAATAATGATTCGACTTCGACTCTACTCTACCCTTTCAGTAGGATTCTTTTTGATAGCGCCTTAATTAAAATCGCTAAAAAAATGCCAGAAGCAACGTTCCGGTAATAAAAATAACTGATCTGTTACTGTATTCAGGTGAAGAAAAAAAATCGGATGAAAATCCAGTTTTAATTTACAAAGAATTTACGAAACGAATAAAAGGATCTAAATTTTTATTTTTAATTATCTGTGACACGCCCAACGTCAGATGATAAAATTACACAAATACTAAGGGGGGAGGGTCGAAATGCACTCGTTTTATCAGAAAGCTTTAAAAATACTACTTAAAGTAAATAAAAACAAGCACAATGAGAAACCCTATTGTGGGGAAAAAACGACCGCTGTGCGTACCGAGTCGAAGAGGCGGGCGATCGTGATTCCAACCACGTATGCACCATTTGAAATCAAGCGATAGTCAAACTATTTCAAAAGCGGTTTCTATCGTCGTAGTCATCATCTTCATCATCACCATCATCATTTCTTAGCACCACCGCCACCTCCTTCACTTTTTCACGATTGTATATTGACGACGGAAAAGGGCGAACGAGCGAAAAAAAAAGCGCGAGATCAGTGCCAAAAGGTTTCATTGAGAAAACGCAATCTAAAACTTTTAAATGTAAAAAAAAAGTGAAACTTGAATTAAGAGGAAATTAAAATGCTTTACTGTTGCGAATCTGGAAAGATACAATGAAGAAATTTAAATGAAAATCGTAACATAATTTCTATATGTAATTAAACGAAGAATATGTTAAGGCAAGTAATTTAATTTAGAGATAACATTAACTACACCAAAGGGTAACATAGTGAAATAAAAAAAAGGGGGAAACTGAATTAACATAATTGTAAATAGGAACATAATTAGACTATAATATATTAATTTGTTCCTATTCATGTATTGAAAGTAGTTATTAAGTAATATGAAAAGGACGATAATTGAACTCTATAGGATCTTAGAGGTCGTCCATAAATTACGTAACGCTTGATGTATGGAGGGGTGTTTTCGACAGCGTTACGCACCAGTGGAAGTGGTGTTGGCGTTACAGAGGGGTCGGGGAGAATCAGGTCTGGCGTTACGTAACATTGCTCAATTAAAAGTGGACACTTTCGATTTTAGACATTTTGTCGAATATCTAGAAAAATATTGGCGAATTATACCGAAGCTTCAGGGGTGTAAAGAGCATGTTACATCTCATATATTTCAGCGAAGGTTTTGTCCAGAAAGCAAATAGGGAACCAGCAACAAATTGAAAAAAAAATTGTTTGGGATCACCCTGTAAAACATATTGCTTGAAATGCAGTTGTAGCTGCAACACATTCTTATGAGGCTTCTTTTACTTATACTGGATGAGAATAGCACTTACATTCATGGATATATAAAGGTTTCTTTTATAAAATCGAAATTTTTTAATAAATTTTTGTTTATAACATGCAGGACTTTCAATCTAATGCAATGTCATTTTCAATAAACTTGACAAACTATAGGTAATGATTTTTCGATTGAAAAATGGAAGGAAAAATTCTGCGACCCGGATTCGAACCAGGAACCTCGACTATCATGGCCGACGCCCCTACCAATAGGGCTATCGCAGACACCATGGACAGCCAAGCTGTCTCAAGGTGTCTTAAAGACAACCAAGTTGTCACGGTTGAAAGCCCAATGGGAGACGGGAACCTGGGCCGCAGATCGAGAATTTCTCCACTCCAAACCATCAGAAAGTTGATGAACTCACAAGTAAATAATTATAATTATCAAGTGGAAATGCTCTCCAAGCATAGGTAATGATTTTTCGATTGAAAAATGGAAGGAAAAATTCTGCGATCCGGATTCGAACCAGGAACCTCGACTACCATGCTCTACTATCATTACCTATGCTTGGAGAGATTTCCAGTTGATAATTATAATTATTTACTTGTGAGTTCATCAACTTTCTGATGGTTTGGAGTGGAGAAATTCTCGATCTGCGGGCCAGGTTCCCGTCTCCCATTGGGCTTTCAACCGTGACAACTTGGTTGTCTTTAAGACACCTTGAGACAGCTTGGCTGTCCGTGGTGTCTGCGATAGCCCAATTGGTAGAGCCGTCGGCCATGATAGTCGAGGTTCCTGGTTCGAATCCGGGTCGCAGAATTTTTCCTTCCATTTCTCAATCGAAAAATCATTACCTATGCTTGGAGAGCATTTCCAGTTGATAATTATAATTATTTACTTGACAAACTATAGTAGAGAAGGAGAAGTTGATACTGGTTCTGGTCCAAAAATAAAAGTTTGGAGAAAATCCCTTATCATTTTGTTTAATTTTGAGAGCAACTGAAATTCAACTCATTCTATCGACGATATCTTTCTGAATTTTCACGATATTTGCTTGGGCTTTATATAAGAGTAGCTCTATACTTTTGGCTAATAAATTATCCAAAAGACATCTTGATAACGCTTGCGCATGCGCAGTTAAACATTATTTAGTAAAAATGCTCATATTTCATCAAATATTTAATAATTTTATATTCTGATTGCAGGTTGTTGTCAAGTTTCCTGAAAATAGCATTGCATTGGATTGAAAACCCTGCATGTTATAAACAACAAAAAAAAATTACGAAAAAATTTCTTTTTTTTTTAAAAGAAACTTTTATATCTCCATAAATATATGTGTTATTCTCATACAAATGAACACAGGTAAGTAAAAGAAGCCTCGTAACATATGTTACAGCTACAACGCATTTCAAGCATTATTTTTATAGGGTGATCCCAAACATTATTTTTTTGTCCGATTTTGCTGGTATCTTATTTGTTCTCGGGACAAGACCTTCGCTGAAATATATGAGGTGTAACATGCTCTTTACATCCCTGAAGTTTCAGGATAATTCGTCAAATATTTTCCTAAATATTCGACAAAACGTCTAAAATCGAAAGTGTCCACTTTCGCTTGAGCAGTCAATGTATGCTTGAGACTAAATTTGTGGAATGATTATATACCGGGTAATCCAAAAGTGTTACATTTTTCCATGAAACTATGTATAACAATTCTTCGATAACAATTTGTGTTTTATGACACATCGGTTACGGATTCAATGTGTTTGCCTGTGAACATCGCACGTTGTTTTGCTAAAGAATTCGTCACGGCAAAACAATTATTAGTTTCATGAAAAAATGTAACACAGTTTTGGATCATTCGGTATATCAAACTAGGGACCAAGAAGAGTTTATTAACCCTTTGCAAAATATAAAATGAAAAAAAAAAAAAAGAAATACTGGATACGTGTTTCTATTGCCATTCCACAGTAATTGCTTATTATTTCATTAACCCTTTACAGTTTGAGTTACTTTATTTTATTTTTCATTTTATTTTTTTACGGGTTCGTTACAAGGGGAGGGGGAGTTAAAGATGAGCCAATTTTGCGTTACGTAATTTTTGGAGGACCCCTTATACTGAAAGTTTTGTTTATGTCCCTGTTAACGTTCTTGGACAATTACAATAGCAAATGTTTTTGATCTCGGAGTACGGCTTTTAACTGGCAAACAAACAAAAAAAAAAAAGTTCTCAGTGTGGGTTCTAACCTATTTTTATGCTCGAAAGTTCTAACGCCTATAATGTCAGCACAACATGGACTGAAATCTCCGATTCGGGAGATTGGATTTGAACTTCCCGCATCGATCAGACAGTCAAGATTTCAGTTATGCATAATCCTTAAACTATAAGTTATTAAATTAACAATTATACACTACTGGACAGAGAAAGTGAAACAACCCAAAAAAATGCCAATAGGTAATACCCGAAGACATGTTTAAAGGATGTTAGTGACAGAGTGACGTAACCAGAACTCGTGATATTCATGTGTCCACTTGTCATACTGATGCACATAAAATACTACTGCACGGACAGCAAAATTACAATTAACTATACATATATATTACTGAGAGTACTGAGTCATGCCTGTTCATCGACAGTGACCTCGGTATCGTCCTTTGGAGTCGTTTGAAAGGGGCCGAATAGTGGGCTTGCACGAGGCTGGTTGGTCTGATCGATGAATTGCCTGTCAAGTGAACCGTGGAGTGATGACCATGAACACGAATTGCAGCATGGAGAGAGGAAGGCCAGACGTCAAGAAGACAAGGTTCTGGCAGCCAGCGTCGCACCACAGACCGTGAGGACAGACGCATCAGAAGATGTGCGACAGCGGATCCAACCTCAACAACCAAACAGATAATTCTAGCAAGAGCAATGTCTCACATGACCATCCGGAGAAGTCTGAATGAAAATGAACTACAATCACGACGTCCTCTGCTCAAATTACCACTGACACCGATCCATCGTCTAGCACGTGAAGAGAATGTGAAGAATGGCGGCGCATTGCATTCTCGGGTGAATCAAGGTTCATTCTCGTTGCAACGCTGAACACATTAACTCATGAAGTCACAGAGGCTTGCGTAGCCATTCCGCACATCTTGTGGAACGCCATAGAGATCCAAGAGATTCTGGAGTTATGGTGTAGGCAGCCATTGGGTTGCCAGAACCTGCTTGGCGTTTGTGGCGAGTACAATGCCAGCCCAACGGTATGTCCGTGAGATCCTTCAGCCCAATTTTCTGCCATCTCTCCAACGCATATCAAATGGCATGTTGCAGCAGGATAACTTCGTCCATATAATATCCATATATCGCAGCTATTATTCAATAGGCTCTACGTGACCCTATCTTGGCCTGTGAGGCCAGCAGATCTTTCGCCAATAGAGCACATATTGCTGAACTCCGAGTGCAGTTGGAAGAAGAATGGCGGAATGCGCCTCAGGACCCCATACGATGCAATGCACCATCGAATTGCCGTCTGCCTGGATGCCAAAGGAGACCACGCGACCTACTGAACTCTGCCGTGTTCGGTAAGGGTCTATACATGTTCCTTATGTCTTGTGTGGTTGCCTGATTTGTAGATCGCAATATATTTACAATATATTTTTCATGCAAAAATAGTTTTCATAAAATTTCCATGTCTCATTTAGGCTGTTTCACTTTCTCTGTTCAGTAGTGTATTACATTTACCTCAACGTTATCGAATTTTATAAGTAACAATACATTTTTACTGTATGATTTTCTTCCACTGAAATCTTAAATTTTCAGATCAGTCCATCATTTGATGCTTTTTGATATTTTTCCAATAAAGTCATTACAAAGATCGAACTTATGATATAAATTTTTCTATGTGAAGATACACTGTGATCAAAAGTTTCCAGAAATAGTTTGCACTACAATCACGAAAATTAATATATATGGTTGAACCACCCTATGTTTTATTACGGTTTCCATCAGATTCTGATAGACCATTCAGGATTTTTTTTCACATTCTTCACGAAGAACGTTGATGAGTTTAATCATAGATATTGGATGAGTGGCCTAGCCCCCGTAGTCTTCGGTGCAATTCATTCCTCGTATATTGGGACTCAAAGCAGGCCACTCCATTTCTTCATGCTTTGACACATTCCAATCTTGGTTTCGTACTGTCTCTTGGACTATAAACTCAAGAATATTGCCGGTAACATGAACCTCAAACATGTCTTCTCAAACAATTTCTACAAATAACTTCTTGTGACAAGGAGCACTGAGATATTGGTACAGTAATAGTCCAATCCCAAAATGACGCCACAATGTTGACAATGCAGAATTATCCAAAATGTCAAGGTAAGTTGCAGAAGTCATAGTTCTAGTAGTAGCTACTGGAACAAGTTAACCTAATCCAAACCATGAAAATAGGTTTGCTATCATGACACCTTATCCTCTGAATTTCAGAGCGAGCACCACGCGGGCTGGCATGAAGCGTTCTTCGGACATCCTCCAGAACCAAATTCGACCATCCGATTACCAGAATGCATACAGAGATTAATCCTCCATAAGACGTGCTTCCATTATTCTATGAACTAGTTTCGGCGAGCTATGCCTTATTATATGCTGAAAAGCATATATTGGTTTCGCTCCGTTTGTGTGTCTGTCTGTCCGTGTGTATGGCCGACGATTACTCGAGAATGCTTTAACTTTTTCAAATTCTGCTTTCACTCTTCGATAGAGACCCTTCCTGAGCTCACCTAATTAGTTTGTCATGGAAATCGTTCTAACAGTCACGTGACTATTGAGACCCCCCCCCCCCCCTTTAAATTTTTTTATTGGCAATATAAGGCATGTAATATGTCATTCGAACGGGAATGACGACCGCAAGATGAATATGATATTCTTTTCGATTTTCGAAATGCTACCTCCGAGAAAATCAGGCCCGTAGCCAGGGGGGGGGGGGGGGGTCAAGGGGGGTCGACGGCCAACCCATTATGGAAAAAGGTCCGATTCAGTGGAATTTTTGAAAAAGGTCCGACCCAGTGGAATTTTTGAAAATCGCCCCCCAAAGATAACATCCTGGCTACGGCCCTGAAAACGACCCCCAAAAAGTACTTCGATGACCCCTTATTACGGGTTTCAGCTAAAGCTATATATAAGAATCCAAACTTAATCGGTACCTTTATGTGTACGGCCAACCATCGTTTGCACGATAACGTGAAAATGGAAGAACTTAACTGCGATATATCAACTTTTGATGAGCTCTCGTGGACCCCTTCAAGCACGTGCACTAATGTTAAGAATATGAACTTAGGGCATGTAACTTATCAATCGATTCGTATACCGACGAGCCATAAGTGAATACAGTGTTATTTTTTGTTTATCACTTAAGCATTGTTGATGGCAGCTTGGAGCACGTGCCCGTGGTGAAGCTTTGTCGAAGCACGTGCTCATTTCGTTTTAAAATTACGTGCTGTTAGGCCTATTGTTAAATGTGGTTAATTAATGTCAAAAATGGTTAATTAATGTTAGGCCTATAGTTAAAAATTACTAAATAATGTTAGGCCTATATTTAAAAATGACTAAATAATGTTGGGTCTATTGTTATAAATGGCTAATTAAAGTTAGGCCTATATTTAAAAAGATGTGTGGATAGAATCAAAGGTATTTCGATTGTTTAAATATTCAAATTCAAAATATTCAAACCAACTGCACGTAAAAGTGAAATATTCAAATTTACAATTACATCTGCGTCAAAGGTGAAGATCCTTGGAATGCTTACAAGTTTTTCCCGACAATGCTTTGCAACAGTGATTTTTCTCCTGACGTTTATGGTAACTTTGATTAAGAAGGGTGAATGGCTCTAGCAGTGAATAGAACATAGGCGCAGTAGTTTAAAATTTAGACGTGCGAGCATTTCATTTCTCATTTCGCGCGTTTTTGGAAAGTTTCGTGTGAACGCAGCAATCGAATACGTAAATTTATATGCAGTTTTCGCCATTGCTGTATATAAAATATTACTGTAATACTAAACAACAAATTTTTATATTCTTCTTTTCAGCATATTTGAAAATCGTTTCACGAGTTATATTCTTGTTCTAAATATCGCTTCGCATTGATTCTGCTGCTTATAAGCTATAGTCCGGACTTGGAAACATAAGTTCCTCAGTTCCAAGCGAAGGGTGCTTGTTCTAGCGAGACTTGAATGGCATTTCGGAACTCTGTAACAATTGTTCTAACTGAAGACTACCGATCTCTTCTGTCATTTCCCTTGATCTACCACTTCGCGGTTTTCAATTAGATTGTTACTTGAGATTCTTCTTGATAATGATGTCACTTACAGTTAAACGGGGTATTTGAAAGATGACAGAAATCTAGCATAGATGACAACCTATGATGGTAACGCGTTATAATTCAGCGAGCTCTGTACAGCCGCCCATGCTGCACCAAAATGAATCAGAAATGAGTTCAGTAGGGCAAGTTTCTATTTATACTGCTTTAGACATCATAAACATGTAACTTAGGACATGCAACAATGTTTTCTAAGATTATTCGTAAACTTTTGATCACATACTGTCAGTCATGCCACATCGTTGCTGAGCACAAGGAATAATTTCTTTTGATTAAATCCTATGAGTGGGAATAAATGAAAAGCAATAAAGAGAAACTACAAAACGCATATTCTCCTCGACAGCATAAAGGAAAATCCTTTTTAGTGCATTTTATCTGGAGAAAAAAATGAAAACTGTTGCACATGTGGCATTTATTAAGCCATGCAGATTATTATTTATCGAAGAATAAGCATAGCCAATTAAAGGCTGGTTAATATTTAAAAAAAAATACGGAAAACCTGTGTACATGTGTGTATTCTATAAAAATATACGATAAACTTCGGGTAAATGATAATCCATGGGAAAAAACCTATGAATATTACGCCAAAAGAGTTTCCCCTTCTGATCAAATAGAGCATTTAACGAGGAAAATTAAATCATAAATAACTTCGTTTAACATGTGACTTAATAAATTCATTGTCAGTTTAAAAAAATTTTTGAAAATTAAATTTAACAATTTTTTTATTATAATAGATAGGATAATTTTTTAATGTATAATGAAATGCCTTTATTTTTTTTTAATTTTATGTATATTTTTCAATTCAGGTTCTAATAAGTGAGAAATTATTTATTTTATAATATACACATCTTTTTTTTCTTACGGAAATATCGTAAAGTTTTTATTTACATAAACAAAGTGCTAAAAATAAAATACAGTGTTTTGATCTGGAAATGAATGGTACAATATTAACGATTCTTTTCGGAAAGTATGAATACATGTAGATGTTTTTTATCTTTTTCCCAAAACAGATGCTTTATTTTACACGAATCATTTATACTGTGTTTAAAACATACAGTATATACTTTATGTGTAATCATTATTTAACCGACTACAGATAAACTACACATAGTGGAATGTCACATCGTTTTTGTCCCTCCGTCTGCCCATGTCATGCAAACAAACTACGGCACACAAACAAAGTAATAAAAGTAATTCACTATCTTGAAATAAAATTCTGCCGTGCCACAATTAAAGTGGAGAAATATATAAAATTAGAAAAGAAAGCATAATTAACATGATTGCATAACTAAAAGACTCGTATTGTCACCAACTATATTGTTCCAATGCATTGCATATATATTTTTTATACAGGGTGACAATAAATTATGGCAACTCATTGTGTACAAATTTTTTAGTCCAAAAAAACGAAAAGTAAAGCAATTGACAACTAATAAATAGAATATGGTCCCTTGGTAATAACATGTTCATTCGATTTCGAAATGGGCTCCTTTGGCGGCGATACAAAGCCCCAAACGTGTCTTGAAATTTTCAGCAATGGGCCGCAAGTCGTCGGGCGACAATCGGTCCCATTCTTCAGCGACTCCAAACTGTTGTGGCGTTTAGCACAGGTCCTGGCTTCAAAGGTCGACCATACGCTATAATCCATCGGATTGAGATACGGCGAGTAGGGCGGCCACTGCTGAGACTTGATGAAATCCAGAAAATTGCTCTTACACCACTCCTGCGTCATTTTCGCTCTGTGAGCTGGTGCAGAGTCTTGTTGAAAGGTCCAATCCGCATTGCCGAAATGTTGTTGAGCTCAATGAAGTACCACAGCCTCGAGAATGTCACGACGGTAAACTTGTTGGTTGATTTTGACTCCTTGGTCCACGAAAACGAGGAGTGTCTTGCCACTGGCGCAAATTCCGCCCCAGACCATCACGGACTGCGGATTTTGGCGACGTTCGATGACTACAGAGGTGCCGGGTGCCTCTGCTGACCACACTCAGTCGTTTTGGTGATTGTGTGCCTGCTCTACAGTGAAGAGCTTCACGTCTGTGAAGAGGATGCGCTTCCATTTCTCACCTGCGGCCCGACGCTTGAGTGGGCGGCATTTGTGGAGTCGTACGCGCTTGTTTTCGTCTGTAAGGAGCTGGACTTTTTAGAGCTTGTAGGGCTTGAGTTTGAGTTCCTCTGTTGCCATTTTCCGCACCGATTCGCGGTTGATTCCGGTCTCACGAGCGATTAGTCTCATTGAGACCCTCGGATTTCGCTGGATTCGCTTTTTGATGATTTTGCGGTTCCTGGACGTGTTGGTGATACGCTTTCTTCCTCTTCCTGGACGGTCGCCTTCATGGCCAAGCTTTTTGAACCGTTTGGCCGCTTTGGAGACGACGTCTCTGCCAACATTGGGCAAACGAACAATTTCACATTGACGCTTTCCTTGACGAAACAGCTCCAAAACTGCTTGCTTGACATTTCAAAACACACACCAAGTAACTCATAATAATTTGAAACACGGACGACTTGCCCAAGAACATGCAGTGATTGCAATGAATTAAAAATTATTTGGTGGCTTTTTAATATATTCGTGCCCGGATGCGTCCATTTCTGCTGCCATAATTTAATGTCACCCTGTACAATCCAACAATTGATGAATTCGAATTCGCAATAACATACGCGAATTAATGAGGGACACAGAATAAAAATGCATGTGTCTATGGCCGCACCCCCCCCCCCCATTGTGGTCTGAATAATGGTGTCTTTGAAAACCTGGAATACAATATTACACAATTGGTTTAGGAACTTTGAAATTAATCCTGAAAAAAATGTAATGAAAGAAGAGCAATCCATGAGATTTCTTGCCACTCAGAAGTTAACCGCAGACATACAAAGCTCTTACTCTAGAATTGGGAGAAAGATTACTAGATAAATTCTAAAGTGATGATATGATAATTTCCATAGAAATAAGTAATGTACAGGTGGAATTTATTTTAAGTTCGATGAAAGTAAAAACTCACGATGACTTCTTGTAGATCCAAACGTTGGAGAATTTTCCTAGAGGAATTCCGCACAGATGTTAAGTTTCGATGATTTCATCTACATAATAGTCATCTTAACTATATTCGACTAGGAGTGTATTATGATCTGGACATGAGGTCATCAAAGATCAACATCTGTGCAGAATTCTTCTAGAAAGTCTTCAACGTTTGGATCTACAAGAAGTCATGTAAAAATTGTGTGGTCAAATTTATTTTCATCGAGCTTAGAGTACATTTCATATATGCATTACTTATTTATATGAAAGTTATCATATTATCACTTTAGAATAATTCTATTTTCTATTTTCAACTTAAGTATTACTAGATAAACGTTGACGAGAACACAGTGACCAATCTATATATATAAAGAAGGATGTTTGTGGGCCTGTTTGTCTGTACGTTTTTTATACAAATCTACAGTTTTATTCCGATCTTGGTGTAATTTCGCATACATGACCTTCAAAGCATGAGGAAGGTCACTGTCTACCTCAGATTTCGGAAAAATAATAATTATCGATAAAAAATCGATATTCATGGTTATGGCAGGGCATATTAATGAGAAATATCTCATGACCAACAATGCAAGGCAAAGTTTGTGCAACAATAGGTATCAACAATGGTATCAACACGCAATGCACCAACACAAGGCAGGGATCAACAATCAATATCTCATGACTAACAATGAAAGGAAAAGTTTGTGCAAGTGTAATTATCCCGGGCAACGCCGGGTACCTCTTCTAGTGTTAAATATTAATAAAAGTTTGTAAATATAAAAATAACAAAAAATCTTGTTTGTATTTGCCTACGAACACTCTTTACGTTTCGAATAGATTACTATTCGTCAAAAGAGAATAAATAGGAGAAAAAGTTAAAATAAATGATGAGGAAAAAAAAAAGTGTATTAGATTAAATTCTCTTGTACATACCGCAAATTTTTTAAATGAACAATTAAAGAAAACAAAAATTACCTCTTGTCTAACGGAACCATTTTATTTTTAATGAAGCTCATATATAAAGTCATTAAAATTATTCTTATTCATATAAGCAAAAATTCATTTAATACTTATAATTGTAATATATAAATTTTAGGATTCCTCACTGTTTTGAAACTCTGCTTGAAGATGAAGACAGCGGATTCTCAAGAAAGAAAACGGCTAGAGTAAGTTACAGAGAGAAATTTGTATTGGCTTATTTCAAATGCGCGTTATATCTATATAGATTTTTTTTCCAAATTTTCACTAGCATCTTTGCATCAATGGCATGTTATGTCAATACTTTCTAAAGTATAGAAATTCTTAATTAAACATCTTTTTTGACTCGATTTATGCCATGTTGTTTTTCTTAAATCGATTTCACAAGACATTTCTTTTAATTTGAATTTGGAAGGAAGGAAATCAAGCATTAGTAGAAGTAGCGGTGAAAAATTGTTGAAATCATGTTTCTCCTGACTTTAACTCTTGTTTTGTTGACTTGTGGCAAAACGCATTTTGATAGAATGGCGTGATCTCTTCTGATGCCAACCTCCGTTTATTTTCCCTTCCCTCTCTCAACCAACGAGTTCATTATTCTCCTGCTTCAAAGTTATTCAGAGTTTTCCTAAATGAGCGACTTCATTTAAAACGAGAGCGCAGAATTTTTTGTCATTTTCGAAAATGAAACTTCAAGGGAAAAAAACAACAACAACAAAAAAAAAAACCCACTAACAAACGGGAAATCGCGCCCATTTACTTTATTTAAATTTAATTATTAATAATTATATTTAATAATTAAATTAAATTGGATGAATTGTGTGCACTTCCCCGAGATTCCAATTTACAGAACAGAATGAAATTTGAAAAACAAAAGTAAACAATAAATAGGGCTGCGGACCGTAGAGACTCTTGAATTTGAGCCAGCTAGTTAATACCTTGTTTGTTGCACAGCCTTGAATTACAAAGAATACAAAAAAAACCCAAAAAAACTATCATACCAAACCTACCGAAAAGGTGCGTATCACCATTCATTTTATTTCCTGATTTAATTGATCACTGAATATTATTTTATAAATAAACAAACGAAATCAAGAACAGATGAAGGTACGAAATTTATTGATGTGTAAATAAAAGATGCATGCAGAAAGCATAAAGAAATCATGCATGCCCACAATGGAGACTGAAATCTTTGGATTTGATTTTAAACATTTAATAAGTAATATCAGGGATATATGAAGGGGCATCTTTATTATTTCCTGATTTTATTTATTTTTTATTTATTTATTTATTTATTTATTTATTTATAAGTTAAGTTAAATACATGTTTACAATTGGTGTTCAATTGGTATTTCATTATGAATGGCAATATGGTCATATAAGTATCATCCATAATGATGCAGCTCATTTTACAATCTGAAATGTGGGGAAACTCAGTATTTCTGTTACCACTGAATGTATATAATATAATGCTTAAAAATTTAACATTTGACAGATTTTACAAATTTCACATTTATAATTACATATCTTTCTGGTTTGATTTGAGCAAGAAATTTTTTTGTTTTCCCGACTTGGCAATTAAGACGAAAATCAAAGAAACGAAGTTCTTAAGAATAAACCTTAAATATTTTCTCAGATTATAGATTTTATGTAAAGGCTAGTTTTAACATTTTAGAATTAAAATTTAGTAAAAATTATATAAATACTAAAAAAGCCATTTGTTTTCCTATCTTAATAACAGGATCCCCTTTCACATCGAATTATTGAGAAACGAAGAAGGGATCGAATGAATAGTTGTCTGGCTGATTTGAGCAAACTTATTCCATCCACATATTTGAAGAAGGTGCAAGTATTATGACACTTTAGAAATTTGTTATAAATTATTTTAAAATTTATTTTTATGGAATTGTATTAGATATGCAATTTAATCAGCTTAATTATACATACTAAAAGTATTTTAAATGTTTCTTATTAAAAAAAAAAAGTTCTTTTGGATTTCATTTTGTGTATAATCATGGATGTTGCCTAGATAATATTTTTAAACTTTATATAAAAATGTACACTGCTCAACATAGAAATTGCAACATATGCAAAGTTGTGAGAGAACTAAACAAATTCGGGGGGGAGGGGGAGGTTCTATTCAGACAATTATATTATGCAAGCAAATTGGCACTTTGAAGCAATCGTACACTGCTTACATGTTTGATACCTAACTAATGGATGCAAAATCCCACTTATACCTTTATCATATAATTGAAAAAAACATGTAAGGATACACATACTTTGTTTTAAGACTGCTTATAGCCTGTTAGTGCCTAGTACATGCATCACTATAGGAACTGAACAGGATGAACAACTGTCATACAAATGTCAAATGTCAGAATACATCAACTTATCCATTTGATGCTAAGGCATTGACAGGTGTAGAAGGGCGAGACACAAAAATCCTGGAATTCACTAAATAAAAAGTAATTAATAAATAAATAAATCAAAAATAAAATAATCAATAATAAATAAAAAGGCTGACTTTTCAGATAGAGACTATCCTTTATCAAAGCAAGAAAGGATAATTCTCTAAAAGCAAAGAGAATATTAGAGAATTATCCTGAAGTTATGAAAGGAATACTTAAGGATGACTTTATATATAGTTAGCATAGGGAGTAATAAGACGGTACTGGCTGAAAAACTAGAAGATAACTTTTTATAGTTTCTGTCATTTTTAATTTTTGTATGCGTTAGCCTATTGCAATTTTCTCCCTGCCCTATTATCATCTCCTATTTGTCCTCTTTCTTGTCCTATCCCAGCACATCTTCGAATTCATTTCCTGGCCTCCCATTTGTTCTCTTTTAGTTTTTCAGCCGATACAGTCTTACTAACTATATTTAAAGTCATCCCTGTGCTAACTATATTTAAAGTCATCCTAAAATTAGCAGAAACCTCTTTCAAAAAGATATACAAACATACATGGAATTCCTAATATGTACATCATTAATCACAAACTAACCAAAACAAGTTTGCAAGCATATCAGCTTTTCTGAAGGCCATGAACATAGCCCATTGATGCATATGGAGAAAGCACCTCTGTATAATGTGCATTATGGTAAATGGAACATTATCATTTCAGCGATACATCACTCTCAATACTGAAAACTGATTGAAAATATACAGATAACATGGTAATCAAGCTGACTAATCCTGCTGCCATCTGTAAGCACTGTATAGTCCTACACCCTGATGTCATTGGTATGTTTTCATCTTCGACACTGCTTGTCCTTGGTACAAGAGAGCAGAAATACACCATGATCAAAAATTGCCATGTGACACTCCTCCAGAACAATGTTACATGTCCTAATTGGTCTAAGGCAATGTAAATAGAAAATCCAGTATAGGTCACCCAACAGTGCTCAGTGAGTTTCAAAATGGTAGTATCAAATGATGTCACCTATGCAACAAGTCTATATGTGAGGTTTCTATCATTCTGCAAATACCCATTCAACTTTAAGCAGAATTCCAAAATCCACTTCAGTATGCAAAATGCACAAAGAGTTGAGAACCTTAGGTTTCCATGATGTTCATAAGCCTCACATCAGCAGAATTAATGAGGTATTGTTTACAGAGGTATACAGCTCATCGAAAGTGGAATATGCGACAATGAAAGCATATCTTATGTAGCAATAAATCTTGGTACACAGTCTTTCAATCAGATGGTTCGAGTTTGAATCATTCAAACCATGCCTAACTGCATGGTGCCCAGTGAGAAGATTGAAGGATACAGTATCATGGTATGGAGTTCATTTTCATGGTTTGGATGGGCCAACTTAACTTGTTCCAGTAGCAGGAATGATGAAAACTGCAACTTACCTTGACATTTTGGACAATTCTGCCAATACTGCAAACATCGTGGCAACAGTTAGAATTGGACCATTCCTCTACTCTGTTTTAGTCCAAACTCAAAATAAAGCCATTCTTCTACTTTTAGTCCAAACTTAAAATAAAAATAGTCCTCTCTTTAAATCAATGCGTATGTGAAATTTCACTTGCATACATTTTTTTTTGTAATAACCGGTTTTGCATTCTTAATTTTATTTTATAAGTTTTGCGTATCTATTAATTTTATTTTATAAGTTTCAGAGTGAATTACTACCTCTGCAAATAGAAATCGTTGTAAGCAAGATAAAATTTTTTCTTCAAATTGGATTAAAAAACAATCAATTTCATTAAGCAAAATGAGTAGCAAGCTATGTTTAAATTGTGTTCATCGGTCTACACAGGACATTGAGTACATTACAATTGATGATTTGAATATGTAAATAATGTGAGCAAGGTGAACATAATCTGAGTATAAGTGACTAAGACTATAAATATCATGGCTAGTTGTTGGAAGAGGTTTTGTATCAAGTAAGCTACCTAATTTAGGAGAGCGATATATAAAAGACAAAAAGAGAGTCCTTTCCAATGCCAAGTACCCCGCATTGGAATATACCCACTGCGGGGTACTTAGGTATATATATTTTCATGAATATACCCCGCAAAATTCCAATTTTATGTAAAAAATATTTTGGAAACCCTCCAGTACTGTAAACACTACAGGGTATATGCAACTAGCTGTTAAACAAAAAAAAATATGTAAAAGCAAAGGATTAAGCATTTTGAAAACAGGAATCAGCTATATACTCAATGAAAATAGGAACACTCCAATAAAAGCAATTTTGGGCACTGGGCCCAACCAAAGAAAGGCCCACACCTGGGCGTACACACACCCCAGATTTAGTAGCAAAAGTGAAGTATCTCAGGAAAAAAATCCACAAACACAAAGATTAGTTGTTAAACATTTGGGAATTTCCCAATCATGCAACATATCACTAAAAATCTTCAAATTTCCACCTTATATGGACAACATAAAATGTGTGTATGGGCTCACCAGGACAACCTCAAATTCAATGGTCGTTTAGAAAAAAACACTAGCCATATGGGGCAAAATCCAATTTGAAGATATCCCTGTAATATAACTTAACACTTCAATGGATGTTGGACTCTTAAAATGGGCCCTTGGAAACAGGGTTTGTGAAAAGCTTGTTGAGAGAAGTGGGATAAGATTGACATGAATTCCTTGTAACATAGATTCTTGAATGGAAAGTGTAATCACCCATGGTTTCCAAAAAGAATAGATCATAAATAATACCAACAGTTTTTGACAGTTCAAAATCATTCAGTTGTAACATACTCAATCTTCTGTATGTAATGTATTTTGTTGTTACTAGCTATATTTCTTAAAAACCAAAGAAAACTCATTAACATTGCATCTATAAATAACGAATCTAATTTTTTTCTTTTATACAGGCTCGAGGGAGAATTGAAAAAACAGAAATAATAGAAATGGCAATCAGGCATTTGAAACATCTTCAGGCACATGCATGCAGAGAAACTGGTAAAAATATATAAAAATACTTTTAAATTAATTGCAGATATATATTTTCACAAAAGTTTCTTTATTTTATTTCATAAATTTGGAATACTTGTAATGTTTCAAAAGATTTAAAATAATTTCTCTTTTTAAATAAGGGTAAATTTAATACTATATTTACGAACTTGTAAATTTATATGGAAATTTTATAAAAAGGTATAATAGCAGAAGTTTTCCTATGAGTATTTTTAAAAATTAGGGTTTACTTTTACTTTTTTAAATTTATCTCATTTATACTGAATAAGGAAATTCATCCTTATACTGAATGAAGAGATTCATGGTGTAATTTTGGACATATCAGGCTAGGCCTTGGACCGTTTTCCCTGACATTAATTAGCATTTTTTTTTTTTTTTTTTTTTTTTTTAAAAAAAAAAAAAAAGAGCTGGCATGTTTATAATTGTTAGTTTTTTATCGTTATATAATTTGAGTTTTTTTTTTTTAATATTATTAATATTTTTATATGCTTTAACTTGTATTAAGTACCTTACAATGATGGTGTCACTTTGACTTCATATTTAACACTTCTTGATGAAATTATTTTTATATATTTTTTTTACTCTATTTTTAACATGAAAGAGTTACCATACCATATTACCTTATACCATATTACTACTACATTGTGTGCTTCTCCTTTCTCTTTCTACACAATTGTCTTTAAAAGTTGGCCATCAGAATAATTTCTAGATTACAGGATATCGTCAGAGAATTAAGTTCCATTTACAAATTTGTAAAATTTCTGGCTTTAGGGAATTGTATATAATTCTAATTTAAAATGTGCTTGAATTTGATTTTCCTTATTTGTGTGACCCCATTAGCCAGTCTTTTGGATAGAGAAAGAGATGCATCCTTTTTTATTTTTCTATCCAAGGAAAACATAAATACCATTCGTTATATCTAGACATTCAATTCTGTTAATCTGCATTTGTTGAGAGACTGTAGGTATTTCCATTACATCGGAGCACTTCTGCTCAGGGAGTGATTCCTTTATATTGGGGGCATTTGTAGATGTGACTGCTGATTAATTGTTTAATGGAAGTGTGAGACTTCACTCCCAGGAAGTCCACCCATAACCCTCAGTTTCTCAGTCGATAAGAATTTTTTACCTGGCAAGTCCACAGATTTAAATATTGAAACAAACAGAACTTCCCATCTGCTAGATTGTATGCTAAGACAGTTTTCCATGCTTCATTTTAAGGAGAAAAACTATGGTTGTCTAAGTGGAAAAGCAAACAAAAGGTATTTCCTATCCCAGCATATAAGATAGATGTCCACTTCTCCCTGTGCAATTCCCACATCAGTTTTGCTGAATGATCCCTACAAAGGGATTATACATACTATAATTTTTACCACCATCTTCAAATTTGCCATAATCCTTCAGACAATCCTTCTTTTTTCCCATTCAAGAATTATAATTTTTAACTGTCACTTCTGTCAAAGCTATGGAAAAAAAATGTCCTTTTGACTTTTTTTTTTAGCATATGCAATATACATGTATGCATACACAATCAAAACTACCTTAAAACTTTGTTTGTTTATTTATTTATTTATTTATGTTTTTAGAAAAATGTGATTTGGCTTTAAAACTGGAATATGGAGGCAATGTACCAAACCAATTTCATTGTGGTTATCAAGAATGTATGAATGAGACAATGCATTTTCTTGTAGAAGAAGAGGGGCTTTATGCTACTGATGATATCTGTGTTCGATTGCTCAGTCATCTTCAAAAGCACTGTGATAAAATAGTACAAGGTAATTATTTTGTTTGTTTTTGTTATTAACATAATAAAAACTAACAATGCAACTAGGTCATGGGCTGAAGGTATTGGTCTGTACTTTCCCACAAGGTAAGTCACATGCTGTGTGGCCCTTGGCTTTCAGAAATTTGACAAAACAAAATTGGAGGAAGTGTAAAAGAGAAAGTAATATTTGTCACTGTACTTAATGGTATGAGTAGCGTGCAGTAGTAAAAGCTGTGCATTATAGCCATAGAGATGCGGGCTTTTTTAAATTCTCTCTTCACCTTTTGTGCAGTAAAGACACATAGAATAAGTTTTTGCAAAAATATTAACCGTTCAAACAATAAAATGCTTTTTTGATTTTTTTAATAGAATATAATAGAATCTAACATCTATTATTTTCAACCTCGTCTCCTTGATCTCTCGCGACTAGACGTGACTCTTCTACCGTGGCTTACACTGGCAGAACTTTCTAATTCTTCTGAGCAGGTTTTGTAGGATATGTCTCTACCTGTAACAAATATAAAAAGATTGGCTGAGAGATGTTGGCTACGAGAAAAATTTTAAAATTATGGTTCCATGATGTGAAAATAATTATCATTGCATGCCATAGTAGAAGAGTCACGCTTAGTTAAGGGAGAATGCGGGGACGAGGCAAAAAGTAATAGGAGATTTTAGATTCTGTGTAGATTCTATTTGCGCCTGTAAAAATTGGAAAAATGCGGTACTTTATTTTATTTGGACTTTTAATGTTTTTTCAAAAACTTGTTGTGTGTGCTTTTACTGCACAAAAGGGGAAGTGAAAAATTTAAAAATTATGCTCTCGCAGGGGTTTAAATTTGCATCTCTCTGCCTAAAATGCACAACATTTCCCACTGCGCCACCCATACCATTAAATAGAGTGACAAATATTATTTTCTCTTACATACTTCATCCCATTTTGTTTTGTCAAATTTCTGAAAACTAAGGGCCCACACAGACATGTGACTGATCTTGTGGGAAGGTATGGATCAATACTTTCAGCACAGGCAACATTTTGCTTTATTTCAAGTGTACTCAGGAAAATTGCATAATTTCTAAAGGATTTTTTTTTTAGAATCAAATTAGGATGACTAGAGCACAATTCTAAAAACACTAAGCTGAATTTTTAAAATAAAAAACTAGTATACTGCATATACATTGTATTTAATATTTAATATGCCCCTTAACAAAATCAGAGTTTTGAAATAAACCATACTTATCACTTTAATTCAAAATAACATCAAAAATATCCGTGAACAGATACTTTCATTATTAATCACTGCTATTTAACAAAAATAAACGTCAAAATGCTGAATACAATTTTAAATTTGGTGTGCTTTTTTGCCAGTAGATAATAGCATATGTAGGCTAGAAAGGGGAGGTCATGCAGTATCCCTGCAGCCCACAGTTTGTCAGCAACAATGAGTGAAAGATGGTAGATGTGTTGCACAAGTATATACGTGAAAAGAACAATAAGTACATGTACGTTTATTGTGTCCACTTTGGAAGTGCATTGCAAAATGTATGATGAGAACGATATGTTATGGAAAGCAGTGTTGTCAAACGGATCCAGAAATTCCAAGGGACAATAAAATAAAGTAAATAAGCCAGAAACTGTGGACAAGATGATATGCTAATGAAGAAAAAGGGACAATGAAGCATCACAGATTAGAAGAGTCCTGGTTGTCTGCAGTTTGCAGACATCACAGTGAAATGAGGGGAAACAAATGGTATGTGATGACTTGTGTGTATTGATCAAACTTAGCCAGTTCTGAAGTTGCTTCCATGGGATTGCCTGTTGCCGTATCATGCATGATCAGCTGAAATTTTATAAAATTTATGCATGACAAGTCCTTTGCAAAATGAACAGAATAGGCCTTTCTTGCAGTATTTCATGCATTACAGTACAGAAAGTGAGGACTTCATAGTAAGGGTGGAGGGGTCACCATTTCAAAGATACATAGGGCAATGTTTTTCAACATTTCTTATCTCACGGCACACTTGAATTATGATGATCAATAAAAGAATATACTTTATAGGATTCATTTATTAGCCTTTATAAAAAAAAAAAACCTTGTTATAATTGCTAATAAAAACACAATTAAAATTCTTAAATTAAAATTTATACGGCATACATAAGAACTTTTCATAGCATATTGTTGTGTATGGCACCCTGCAGAAAATCACAGGCATAGAGTGATCATTGAGAAAAACGAAATAAATTTCAGCAGTTACTCTTTAGTGCCGTTTTCTCTATCTAATTTTGTGACTTATTTCCTGAATTACCTTCATATTATGTTTAGGAAATAAATTTATATTTGATTGATTTTTTGACAGGGGATTAATTTAAATTGCCTGACTGATTTTCATATTCAGTCAACCAAAATTAGTTTTCACATGGAGAATTAAAAAAAAAAAAAAAAAAAGACTTTTTATATAGTTGAACCTCAAATTCTCAAAAAACTTTACCTTACATTTTCACTATTAATTCAATATAATTTTCCCTCATTATCCAGAAACATTTTCTCAGAAAACCTCGCTATGTTGAATTTTGGCTTCAATTTGGCATCTATAGTATTATCATTTCTTTGTACTGTATACAGTATTT
Source organism: Rhysida immarginata (assembly GCA_023313115.1). NCBI lineage: Eukaryota > Metazoa > Arthropoda > Chilopoda > Scolopendromorpha > Scolopendridae > Rhysida > Rhysida immarginata. Next base: position 1,388,084 of record JAHWFO010042181.1, on the reverse strand, counting down.
TTAATAATAAACTAAAATTTTGATTTAAAAGTAATCCCCCATATCTCAAAATCTCTTTATCTCAAATCTTTTTTTCCACTCCCATGAAATTCGACATATCAAGGTTCTGCTGTATTTTGATGTCAGTTGTCTTATAAGGGCATTTTGTAAATAAATATAAACAATAAATTATTTGGTTGCTTTAGTTTATATAACAAGTGAAGAAATTTCAAAGGTTTGAATCAACATTTACTGTAAATTTATTGTTATAAAATGTTTAAATACAGTCATATGCCAAAAGTCATGGGATAGCAGTGGACTATTTTTCAAGTGGCAGTAGCATCATCTGCAAACAGTATAAATATGCTAATCAGTGTCAGTAGGTTTAGTTAAGGAGTGAGGTGTTCAGTGTGACAATGGCTACACGACGAGAGCTATCGAGTCGAACGTCGCCTGGTATGTGGAGCACAACAAATGGGTCATTCAATATCGGAGGTGGCTCAAGAATTCAACATCCCACAGGCCATAGTTTCAAGAGTCTACTGAGAGTCCAACTTGACAGCATTACCTCCCAACATGGACAACGCAGTGGTTGACCCCACCTTCTCAATGAACGGGACCAACGGCATCTGAGTAGGATGGTCACCACTAACAGGCAACTGAAACTACGCTAGATGACATCAGATTTTAACCAGGGTAATACTACAGCTATATCGATGTGAACTGTGGAACAAAATCTAGTGTCTATGGGATATGGAAGCAGAAGACCCACGAGGGTGCCCTTGCTAACAACAAGACATCGTCAGCAACGTCTTTCCTGGGCCCATGAACACATCGACTGGATACTTGGACTGGAAACTTGACAACTGGAAATATGTGACCTGGTCTGATGAGTCTCGATTCCAGCTGATACGAGCTGATGGTAGGGCTCGAGTGTGGTGCAGATCCCATGAAGGCCATGGACCCAAGTTGTCAAGCATGCACTGTGCAAGCCGGTGGTGGCTCTGTAATGGGCAATTGTATCAAGCTCTCCAGTCAGAATGGTTGGCAACGTCTTGAGATGTCTTCCATCGACTTGTGGAATCAATGCCACGTCACACCGGGTTAGAGGAGGTCCCACACATTATTAAGTGCTATCCCATGACTTTTGGCATGTGAGTGTATATCTGTACATTCTAAACCTATAGAAAGAGAAATATGATAATTTATCAGTATAATGCATATTTAATAGTTTTGTAATTTTTTTTCCTTCCCAGGCTGTGATAATAAACTTCAAAACAGGAGGAACTCTAATGTGAATAAAACTAATGCTGCTTCATCTGTTACCGAAAATAGCAAAGAAAGCATTATTTGTTCGCACGTACCTTTTCCATCTAAAAACCAAAATGGTAATAATGGAATAAAACGTCATCAAACAAATTGTTCAGAAGGAAACTCTTCTTCAAAATTTTATTCAGAATTAACAGAAAGAACAATTCCTTATATCCAAGAAGATAACAGACATTCTGATAATGAAAGACAATGTAAATTTCATTCAGATATGGAAGTAATCAATCAGGAGGATCAAAAGACACTCCAGAGTTTGTGGTATAATGAAGGGGATGTGGTTTACAAAAATGACATAAATAAAACCAAGGAATTAACTAATACAAATTCTGAATCTGAAGAACAATGCCATCATCCAGAAATTGGGTATTTTTCACCAATATTACATGAACAGCTTCCAAAATCCAGACCTCTAAGTGTCAACAGTTCTGGATCTAGTTCACGAAGTGAAGAGGTGTATAAATTTAAAACGAACATAAAACAACGTTTCACTGCTGATCTTCAACAGAATCATGTGCCAACATCTAGATATGAAATGGATTTGGATAATGGTAATGATAATGTGATTGTCGACGAATGCAACCAAATTGCTGAACAAAATGGCAAAACCATTCATTACGTAACTAGTATTCCTCCACTTATTGATGTTAATATTTGGAAAAGTCAACAAAAGAATGATAATAAAGATGAAGAAATCAAATCACAAAATTCACCTGTGTGCTTCTCTGAGATTGCAGCTGAAAAAGTGCCTATATTTGTTCTTCATCCGAAAGGAACTTATTATTTGCCTATGACAATTGATACTAAAATTGTTAGTGAATTTATAACAAAATTTACTGACAGTGCACCTGTACTACATCCTGTAAGCATAACAGTTTATTTTGGCAATATATTATTGCCAGAAAGTGCTTCAAAAGCCTTACCCCATATTTCTTTTTACAGTTTAAAGAAGACTTCTTAAAGTTTATTCTTGTTAAAAGGTTTATACAGTTGTTATTTTAGAAAAAAAATCTATAATTAATAAATACAAACAAATAAGTAATCAGCCTCTTACTTAAATGAAGTACAAAATTTTTCAATTTTATTTTTTTCATTTTTTTTATTTTTATTTTTACAAATTGTGTATTAGATGAATAAATAATACAATTAAACACTTTTCTTAACAGCCTGATAATAAATGTCATTTTGGTTCTGACATCCCTAGCAATTCTTCTTCTTCTCTTTGCTGTTCCTTGAAAAATGTATCACAAAACAATTCATTATACCAAAAGTTATTAATTACAAAATTGAATACAATATATCACCAATCACAGTCCAAACCTTGGGGAACTTTCAGGAATTCTAATATATTCTGGAATTATTTCAAGATATAGCTTATGATGAAATGTTATGTCTGAAGAGAATACAGTAAAGTTTGAAACGCTTTGCCTGTTGTCAATTTTTCTATATTTCTGACAAGATGAACACTGCAGTGATCTCTTAAGGAGAAAAAAGTGACTATATATGAAGATTCCAGAAAATTCCCCAAAGATGTGAATTTTTAAATCTCTGCTATTGGGCAATTATTGTTTCTTGATGTGATTGGGGATGTATATTGTTCAGCAATTGTATGAAGAAGCTACACCAGTAAGTAAAAGCATTCCCAGTCATGGATGTGAGTTTCTTCTGTACCGTATTTATTAACATAATGGATTGTGCTCTTACAGTACAGCATGTTTGGTTAACAAATGATACCAATCGATTTCGGCTTTCATTCCGGCCTTCATCAGGATACAAATGATAGAAAAGGAAACAACTGCTTACATGCAGTTTGAGGATAATACATAGTGAAATTTGATTGGTCATCATTATGGGTCCTGATGGCTGTGATTGGACAATTAGTCGACCCGTCACACCATCGGTTCATAGAAGTGATTACATTATTGCAAGGAAATGAATAACAATAAAATAGAAAAAGTAAAATATTACCTAATGGAACAATGAGAGTACTAGATAAGCAAAATAAAATAAAATGAACAAATATACATCATCTTTCCCAACTATTTTCAAAGATGCACCCGTCAACATTGCCTATCGCAGCTCTAGTTCCTGCCGCCAATTATTCAACCCGCCACCCAAGCAGAACACAAATGACCTCCTTGCAAAAAGTAGAGTTTATAAACTCAACTGTTCCCAATACGACATGTTTTACATTGGGGTTTCAAACTGCTCCCTTGCCACTAGACTTAAAGAACATCAAGCATCATACGTTAAACGTGTCTGAAAATCGAACTTTTCAACCCATCTATTGGACAAGAAACATGTTGTTGAAAAAGCTATAGATGAAGGCCAGGATTAATTCTCTAATGGAAATCTTAGAAACATTCAAGCAAACTTCTGAAGAATACACAAAAATCAATTGATCAACTGCCAAGTATATTTCGACATCTTCCATTTCAACGTAGTTTATTTTCTTTTACCATTTTACATTCCGTGTTAACTTCTAATAATATCATTTCACCAGACTATATTTTATATTACTATTAATTACAAGGAGTAAAAGCTGAAACCAGTTGGCATCATTTTTTTACTAAGCATGCTGTACTGTAAGAACACAATCCATTATACAGAGTGAATACAAAAGTCTGAACCCCCCTTTTATTTTTTGAACCGAAGCAGATATATCAATTTTGATGAATCCAATGAATAGGAAGTTGTGGGTAGCCTATTCCATGGTGCACTTTTCATCATCCCAAATATGCAAATTAGGACACATTCAAAATTTATCTCAAAAACCGTAAGGGATAGAGAGAAAAACCCAATTGCAAACTTGTTCAGCATAAAAAAAACAAACAAAACAAAAAAAATCATCCAAATCGGACCAACCAATCACCCACAATCACGTGGTGAACTGTTTGTAGCTTGCAAACAGTCACACAGCACAAGGAAAACTGAATGTTGATATTTCCACCATGTAAAGCATGCAAATCAAAAAATTAACATAAATTACCATACTCACATTCACTTTCATGCGGAAAAGCAAATAAAAGGCATGTTTCAGCACACAGAAGACAGAAAAATTCCAGGATGGCAAGCTACACTGTTCCGGAAATGGTCAACATAATCTTCTGCTTCGGAGAGGCAAGGAGAAACCTGCATGCTTCAGTTAGGTTGTATCGAGACAGATACCCTAACGAACGCCATCCATCTCATCAATCAATGCGTCACATTATTCAAAGATTCGAGGCTACAGGGAATGTTAATGCAGAATGAGGACGACCAAGGGCACAAGGTGACGAGGATACAACAACACAAGTAGCAGAACAATTGCTGCAGATGTTGGGTGCCATCAGAGAACTGTTCTCAACATTCTACATGCACATCATTTTCACCCATACCATATTCATTGTCACCAGGAGTACTGCCATTGGATTATGTTGCTAGGGCTGCCTTCTGCAACTGGTTATTTACCTGCCTGGATGACAATCCAAACTTCATTCATGAGGTGTTGTGGACAGATGAAGCCCAATTCACCAGGGATGGAGATATCAACAGGCACAACCATCATCATTGGGCAGACGAAAACCCACGATGTCTGCGAGAAGCAACTCATCAAGTGAATTGGAGAATCAATGTGTGGTGTGGATTGTACAATGACACTGTGGTTGGACCGTATTTTTACTGACTGCAGAACGCTACCAGGCTGAAATTCTCAACGTGGTAGTAACAGACTTCATTGACAATTTGCCATTGGCCTCGTATCAGCGCACGTGGTTTCAGCATGATGGAGCTCCTCCACATTACGGGTTGGTTGCCCGCAAGCATCTAAGTGAGATGTTTGGACAACAATGGATTGGCCGAGGAGGACCAGTTCGTTGGCCACCCCGCTCCCCTGATTTTACACCACTTGACTTTTTCTTGTGGGGATACCTGAAGGACAAGGTTCAACGAATCCAGGAAGCGTGCCGAGGAGTGACACCAGCCATGCTTGCCGATGTTTTGGTATCAGTTAGGTTCCGTGCCCAATTGTGTTATGATGCCCACGGTCGTCACATCAAGCATTTTGTTAATTAACTTTTTTTTTTAAACTGTTTGAAGTAACTTGTTTGTGCAGTGTGACTTTGTAAGCTACAAACAGTTCACCACGTGATTGTGGGTGATTGGTTGGTCTGATTTGGATGATTTTTTTTGTTTTGTTTGTTTTTTTATGCTGAGCAAGTTTGCAATTGGGTTTTTTTCTCTATCCCTTACGGTTTTTGAGATAAATTTTGAATGTGTCCTAATTTGCATATTTGGGATGATGAAAAGTGCACCATGGGATAGGCACAAAAACAAAAAAATTTGAGTGCACATAGCCATACAAAGACTCCATTGTTATGCTGTAGTTAAAGCGGTGAGTGTATTATTGCGCTTGACGGAACTTTTTTCCTTCACCACTCAACAATATACACGAATCCACTTCACATGAAAACAATGGAACTACTTCCTACAAAGGAGCAGCAGACGACAATTGAATGGATTTTGAACTTTCTAAACAAACTTGTTTTTTTAAAATAGATTATTTTTTGGACATTAATATCAAATGTGTATACCAATACATGGTGAAATTAACAAAAATTATGATCTCTGCTCTTAGCTTCATAAAAAATGCTTCTTCTCAATGAGTCCATAGCTCAGTTGACATACGCACTGATGTTACAATGAAAACATCCAATCAGTCAAGGATCGAATTCCACAAACGAAAAAAATCAAAAATAATAAGAGAGGTAGATCGAGAAGGAGGAGGAGAAACAAATAGGATTTTTAAAAAAAAAAAAAAAAAAAAGAAAAAATTCACTGAAATATGCACCCCCGACTCCACTTGCATTTTTAAAAACATGACCTTCCAAAAAAACAAAGCCCCTATTTTATTCTCTATCCCCTTCAAAATATCACCCAAGTTTAGAATGTTGCTGATAGATGGTGCAATATTAAAAACCACTATCTATATGTCACTTACAGTATTTTGTTTCACTATTTGGCTGGTGCTATTTTCTGTATACAATTGTCTTTTATTCAATAAAATAATTAATCACAACGTTTTAAATATTTAATTTATTAAATTATTTTGAAATGATTTTGGTAGCTGAAAAATTCAGTTTCAACAACAACAAGACTTACTTCTGTTAAACGGGCATATTTCCGAGCACTTCTGTCACCTTCATCATCAATCATTTCTTGTAACTTCCTTTTATATCTGAGAATTTAAAAAAAAAAATCATTATACTTGAAGAGTATAATAGTGAATATAATAACTTACTTTTGGAAACTACTTGTTAAAAGAACCTATAAAGTAGTTCCCTTGACTGATTAACATAACGCCTCATTTCTGACGAACTGATATATAACCCACTCAGTTTGTTACATTATAAAAAGCGTGCATTATTTAAGACAATATTTAAAAATAAGTTTTCTTTAAAATATTTTTTTATCTATCAATGACAATAAATGATAACTATGGCTATTGATGCAGTAATAGCTTAATGAATAGAATACTATTCATTATGGTAAGAGATAAAAGTACTTTAACAAACCTTAAGTAGTAGTAGTAGTAGTAGTAGTAAGAAAAAAATGAAATCACATTTTAACCCTAGCATACTAAACATGAGCAGCATAACCTTGTTACTAACTATACATCTCCCAGACGTACATCACATTGAAATGCAGTTATGATTAGTTGTATAGTTGTATTGATTGAAATAAGGAGTTTTGTGTATTTATTTATTATATAATAAGTACTTTAGAACAATACATTTATTAAAAAAATTGTTCATTAACTATTTAACAACTCTGTAAAATAGCAATATTAAAAAAACAATCGATATAAGAATATTCAAAAAAAATATATGTATTAAAACGAATTTTATAGTCTAAAATGTTTTAAAAGACAAACAAAAAGAGATATTTCTAGAATTTGGAAAAAAATTGAACTTAATATTGACCTTTGAGGAATACCGTTTGTGATCTCAGAAACTGAACTTTCAGGATTATTTATCTTTAGTTTTTACATTCTATTCGTATGCATTCCTTTCAACAAATTTAAACATTGTCCTCTTATACCATATTGTTTTAATTTTAAAAACAAAATATCACGATTAACCAAATCCCAAGCTTTATTTAAATCCCAAAAATAACAGCTGAATTAAGACCATGATGAAAGCATTAATTTAATTTTTGGGTCATTTCAAATTTCAGGTTGACTTCTTTTTTCTATAACCATATATTTCTTTACAAAAAGTATTGTTCTTTTCCCAAAATTCCTCAAGTTTTTTTTAATCCAATGTTTAAAAATATTTTGTAATAATAGAAAGTATGATATTGGTCAATTATTATTTAAATCTGTTTTTTTACCTTTCTTATAGATTGGCCTAATCTTTGACATTTTTATCTCTTTTGGCCATTCATTTGTCTTCAATATTACATTATATAAATGAGTTAACAAAACCTTTACCATTATTTCTAATGTTGTTTGCCTAAATTCCATCAATTCCTGAAGACTAATTTATATTTAGACTTCCAATAATTTTTTCAATTTCTTTTTCTTCTACTGAATCCATAACAATAGAATTTTGTATTAATATAAGCACTTGTAATTAATAATAACTAATACACCTCAGAGGATATAAATAAGCACCATCATCCCAAACAACACGTCCAAGAGATGTACAAAAAGATGTGTTGAATACTAACTCTACGTCCATTAGACGTACAAAAATATGCATTGAATACTAACTCTACGTCCAAGAGACGTATAAAAATTTACGTTGAATACTAACTCTACGTCTAACAGACGCACTATGTTTACGAAAATACGCAATACACGCTGTTGATATGCAAGCTGGACAACTGAAACACCACTATTCGAAAGAATACATGTTTGATGAAGCATACCTGGAGTTACAGGGCGCTCTTTCAAGGTCAAGCACAGCAACTGATGTTTAAAATTTTAACTACGTCTCCAAGACGTATGGTTAGCATTCTAGGGTTAAAAATTAATTTTTAAAACTACAGTTAATGTTTCATCTTTTTCCTTGTAAGCGAGTGCTGAAAATCTGCGACTCACTGGTCGATAAAGTACGAAGTGACATCTTGCAGATGCACCAGAAAAGTATGTAAGTAATCACACTTTCTAATTTTATTTAACGTGTTCTACTAAAAATTTACCCAAAAAATAGTTACAAATGTTTAATGAAAATGCAAAATCACATTGTATACAATCAAGTCATATAAAATAAATATGAGGGGTGGTCTTAAAGTCATTACAATCAACATGAAAGAACAATCGCTTTTGAAAATTTCTGGTGCAACTGGGAAGCGACATCCCTCAAGTGCAGGAGGATATAAAGCGGCGTTTGGTGCAGTACCGCATATTCTCCAGTACCAAATCCATAAGGAGTTAGTGGCCGTTTATGGTAACAATGCCCCATTGTACGAGACAATCGCCATTTGGCGTCAATATTTCCAGAGTTAGCCTGGAAGATGAACCTCGGAGCATACTCCCCCTCCATCTGTGATGAGCCACAAACTGCGAAACCCCATCCGCCATATTCACTCGATCTGACCTCAACAGACTTCTAACTCTTCCCTCGCCTGAAGAACTCGCTTCATGGATGGCATCCAAGACGATGACGAGGTCATCTTCAAGGTGGAGCAGTTCCTCACAGCCAAAAGGATGACTTCTATAAAAGTGGCATCAAGCAAGTCGTCCATTCTTGAGAAAAGTGTCTGGCCCTGGGAGGTGCATATGTGAAGAAGGACTGACAATACCACTGTGCAGCGTCCCCCGATCTCTCAGTCTTATGGCTAACTATAATGACTTTATGACTGTCCCTCGTATAACTCAACACCAAATATAAAACTACAATATTCAAGGGAAAATTATAATTAATTACAGAAAAATGGGTAAAAGTTCAGAGTAGCGTCCCCTAATAATCACGCCAATTTCTGTGACAAAGTAAGTACTGATCATTAACCTCCTGTAATCGGCCGGGGGGAAACCAATTGCCCCCTGTAACCAAACAGGTTGGGGTATATATCAGTAATTTGCCCCCGGAGGGGGACGTCGTAACAGTAACCCGCGAGGTCCGCAGAGCCGAGAGTGTGAATGGTGCTCGAGTAATGAAAAACACGTGACCAGCGAGGCCCGCAGGGCCGAGAGTGGGAATTGCGTTTGCTATTGTGCGGTAGTGAAAATTAACCCTATAATATGATTAACCATTCACTTATTAAGTAGATATGTTAAAATAATAAATTCATAGCATAAACGCGACGGGGCTGCCCGATGTCTTCCGTGATTATTAGGGGACGTTACTCTGAACTTTTACCGAAAAATGGCAGTTTAACATATTAGTCATTATCATTTGATGTACAGACATCTTATTTAACTACAAAAAGTTTTTACTATTTCAAGAAAGTTCAAGGGCACTAACATTTGGCTTTCCGGATTATTTTCTTGATTCCGGCTTTTTTCTAGTTTCTTTTCAATAGGTTTAATAATATCAGATCGTGGGACTTCAATATTTTTCACCATTCTTCTTATCTCTAAAATTTCACATAAAAAAAAAGAAAAATTATTTCAGACTGAAACATGCAAATTTAAAGTTGTACAAATGCAGCATAAGTGGCAGAGTCAAAAAGTAATCCAATGTCTTTTTACTGCCACATTAAGGCCACACTTTCCTTCCTTGTAAGTATCAAAATATAATATTTAAAAAATATTATATAAGCCTTACAAGACAGATAACCTAGGGCACCAAAACCTTAGTGCTGGCCCTGCTTCTACGAGGGGCGATGGATAAATAAGGTCTCCATGGCTGTAACTTTATTTGTTAACCGATTTTCAAAATTCATTTGTATCTTATACTCACATTTGGGCACTATTCACTTTTCGATATAGTCCCCATCCCTTTCCACGCATTGTGCCAACGCGTGACTAGTTGGGTGAACCCGTCAGAGAGAAATTCCGGAATTGTTGTCGACACCAGGATTGAATGGCAGCTTTGGACCCTCTTCTGGAGTACGATAACGTCCGCCCGCACACGAGTCACCACACACCAGAGGCGTTGCAGCGCCTACAGTTCAAAGATGAAAAATTGCAGTTCAAAAACGAAAGACTTTGCACATTGTAACTTTCACCACTTCCCAAAGAAGAAAAAGCCCCTTAAGGGACATGAGTTGGTTCTGATGGAGAGGTAAACGCTGCCATTCAATCCTGATGTCGACAACAACTCCGGAATTCCTCTCCGACGGGTTCACCCAACTAGTCATGCGTTGGCGCAATGCTTGGAAAGGAATGGGGACTATGTTGAAAAGTGAATAGTGCATTGCATAGAGGACAAATGTGAGTATAAGATACAAAAAGAATTTTGAAAATCGGTTAACAAATAAAAAAGTTACAGTCATGGAGACCTTATTTATCAATCGCCCCTCGTACAAGTCAACCAACTGTTTTCCTTTCCAAGTATTCTAAGCAGATAATTGTTCCTCTAAGAAACTTTCCCCACTGTAGCTTCAGCGTGGTAGATTGCAAACAGCTAATGATATCTGCAATTGCAGAGATACTAGTCCTTCTCTGATGTATTCAAACACACCTTCTTATACATTTCATAAGCTTCCTGCTCTCAAACTTCTTCAATGTGCTCATCTTCCCAATTGCTATGGAAATTGATATTACTGTAATCTCTGTTGCTGGATCCATCAACAAACTTAAACTAGTAATCTTAATGTTTTGGATGTCACACAATCAGTCTAATTGTGGGTATATAAGATACACTGGTGTCCTTATATAAGAGATTTGCAGAATGAGACCCTTCGGCCCATCCGATCAGCACCAAACTTAGTAGGGACATTCTATTTGTGAAAAACAGCAATTGACGTGTATTTTAGTGGCGTTTAAAGAAATTACTCCATCAAGTTATTTGTGTGGGGAAGCGCATTAGTGTTAGCGTGGAACTTCATATTTTGATTGTCATATCACAATCGCATACGTTTTGTTGCGTTCCTCAGTGTAATGCGGGATACAAACATGGTGTAAGCTTCCATAAATTCTTAAAAGTTGGAAGTAAACTTCAAACAATATGGATTGTGATGCTAAACATGGGAAAAGACGTCACCAAAAGCATGGTCGTATGCATCCGTCATTTTGAGAATGCTTATTATTTTTTGTTGATTTTCCTGTTTTGGAAGTTGTTGATTACTTCACAATTGATTTAAAGCAAAGTGACTATGCAATGATTGCATTTTTCGCTCAGTACAGCTTTACATGTACAACTTATGATAAAATTGGTCTTGTTTGAAACATTACCTATTCTGCATCGTATCACTCAGCACGCTAGTTTGCAAACAAAATGCAGTGATGTGTATTTGCAAGTCCGATTCTAAAGTATAACCACAACAAATGATGTGCTTGGCCTACAGAACTTCATCCCCTGCTTCTATGCATCTCTTGGCAACATCCACATACGAAAAAATTGACGAAAGGCTTACAGTAAAACAATTTTTCTCCACCGTATATGACTTCTTCAACACAATCGGGTCACACGTTACCTTTCTCTGTTCGCCATCTTGAATTTCGCGTGGCGACACTTATAGGGGCTGTTTTTCGTGAATAGATCCTGTAAATACCATTCCCCCATAGTGACGGAACACACTTATCTCATTGACCTTACGACACAGATCATAGTGGACGTGCCATAAAGAACGCGTTTTTTAACTTTCATTGGCAAGTGAGCATTCGGTAATTGTTGCTATTGGCTCATCGTATCCATTTACTGTATGAAATCAGAGGATGAATAATTGGATGACTGGAAGCTGGCCAATCACAAATTGAAATGTCTCAGGCAGTAAAACGTGTCAATTAGCATCATTTCAAGACTGCGGATACGATTCTGACAGGATGGAAACGCCTACAGACACTTTAATATTTACATACATTGAGATTTGATTATCTATCCTGTAACATTCAATTACTAATATCTCAACAATTAAAACTCTTATCATTTATTTACAATTCACTATTTACATATTAAATAATTAATTACATGACTGTTGGCTTCCTCATAATGAAATAATTACCAGGTCTCACAAAATTAGAAGTCCACAAGAATCTTCATCAAACGAAGTAATGATGCATAATTTTACATACGGTAATAACTACCTTCACCTGATGCATAATTTTACATACGGTAGCTCTTCTTGAACTTCCAACAAAATTGACACCTGCATTTAATGTTGACACAAAGTTCCACTTGAGGTACTCCAACTATTCATGTTGTAAGCCAAAAACAAATGATAAGTTTAGTGAATTTTTTCACTTCGTCTTCTTAAACATGCTTTCGAGGCCATCTCGGCTCTCATCATCAGAGGAACAAGAGTAATACTAATTTCAACACATAATTTTACAACTGATGTCAAAAATGACGTCACTACAACATTAGCCAATCCTCATTGAGATCGCAAGTGGGTTTAGCCAAATCATACAACAGACAAGACCCTTAACTTGTTTTGTCTGCCCGTAGGAACAGGCGAAGCACAGCTAGAGACATTGCCCGTAGAGGGCTGTCAGCGGCCACTAGGGTTAATGTTTCCAGGTAAACAGTATACAAGAGGTTCCACACGTTGGTCTGTATGCTCGACGACCGATGAGTTAAGCCCTATTGACCTCGGGATACTGTAGGGAACGGTTGGCTTAGTGCACTGATCATGCAGCATGGACTCCGATTCTTGACGTATTCACATCCGGAGAGGGTGTGGGACATGGTTCAACCCTGCTAACATCATTGAACAAGACCATTATTGCAGTGGCGGTGTGATGAAGAGGCCGTGCATGTTGTATGAACATTTCTTTTTGTTTTAAAATATACATGTATTATGTAATTTTAAGCTGAATTAACTTTAATTTTATTTATAAAAAAAATGATTAAATTTATATCATTACTTTCTAAAATTTCAATCAGGCTTGAACACTTCTCATCAGCACTTGGACCTAGTAGTACTTCTCTTATGTATCTATTAAAAATATCCATATTAAATAACCTTTTTAATATAAATATAAACAGTATAAAGCAAAAAACGATACTTTTAAGGCCTTTAAAAAATTAACTTACTTCACTAAATTTTCCTGAATTTTATTGGCAGCATTAAGAATGGCAGCTAATGCAATCTAATGAAATAAATTTTTTTTCATTAGATTAAGATAACATAACATGTTCCATATCCTGTTGGAAAAATTTTTTTGGCCCAGCAAAATTCAAATAAGATTGTTAAAGAATACATAAAATTTATTTAAGGATTATATAATTTTACTTAAATATAGTAATATGAGCATTTCTCCCGTGAAAAAATCATGGGACCAAAAAAAAATTTTATTACGATGCAATAAATTCGAGCACTACTCACTTCCAATGATAAGGTACGCTCAAAATAGTGCTATAAAGTGCTAACAAATTAATGCTATCTGTTGGTGCTCAAAAAAGATTCATGCTAAATTTTAATAGTTACATAGAGGAGGAAGAATAAGATAGAGCGCGCAAAGCCACTCGCTATCCACTGGATTCAGCTCCTACACATGATGCCATTTGTCGAGCCAAGATGGCTAGCCAAAATGGTTAATTTTATATGCGATACAATTGGTTAACATTATTTGAGATGGCTCTAGGTCTAACATTTTCGGATATATGCTATTTAGGAGGTAGCGAGAGATCACTGGACAAAGGAGAGGAAGTCTTAAAAGCAAAACTCATTATCAGCTGTGGATTCATGAAATTTTAACCGTTGACTTTTGATTCTAATAACTGTTGCCATCACTGTTTAATAATTGGGACTGTAATAATTAAGTTTTTTTTTAATATTATTTTACATTTATTTCATGCCATAAGGCAACTATAGTGCAAACTGACAAGTAAACAAAAGCAAAAAAGAACTAGAATAAAAGATGTAGTTAAAACAGTAGATTTAAAGAAATGTTTAAGTTAAATTAAAACCTTTCATCAGATAAACTTGGGGCACTCATTAGTTACTGCAGCACTTATAGTAACATTATCATCTGTGTGCATCAGCACTTCCCATTCTAGCTTGCACGCAAACACAATAAGCAATTTAAGCCTCTGAATTGCTCGTTCAACATGAATTAGAATTTTAGTAACATTGTATGTTGCAAGAGCTTCCTCTTTTTGGAAAATAATGAAAGCTCTTTCACTTTTGGAAAGTAATGAAAGCTTACACCTTCACTTGCTTTCGAGTTACCTTGTGGAATAACAAAATATTTTTGATTTGAACATTTTAAATTAATTTATACGAAATACAGATGAGAGGAAGATTGTGCACATGAGATTTTATTATGTGAGCAGTGTGATACTTGATGCAGAAAAATTGTTGATGCCCTCTCCGATAGAAACTAGCCTAAAATAGCCCAATATCAAATTTACTTCGTGATTTTGCCAATATATTTATTTCTCAAATTCTATTGCAACTCGCAATTTAATGACATGATTATTGTAAATTGAAAACACCTAAAATGTTCAGAAACCTTTTTTGGTTTATAGCAAGCATTATATTACAAGTAATGAGTTGGAATAAAATTCTTATGTTTTGTGAATGACATAAAACACTGAAACCATCAGCCAGAATTTACTTTCAAAAGATAATAAATACTTGTACTGTAATATTATAAATAGCCGTCTGCCAAACATAGTGTAGTCCAAACAATACCCCAATCTGGCACACTATATGTGAGAGTGAAATTCAGTAACCAGCTTGAGTAGTTCTTACTCGTGTCGCATAGTGGTGTGGCGATAGCTGCATCTAGCGAATCTCCTTTGCCACTGCTCGCAACAACAGTTCCTCTTATGGAGAATTAAATTCCTGAAAATGCTAAATGACACAGTCTTTGCATTGTAAACAGTGCCGCTTCGCTCTCATCCTCCCCAAATCGCAATTGGTTATTTCGCCTCAATGCCAGCATCTCAAATCGTTCAATGCACAGACGAATGCGGCCATCGCTCTAGCTTATTTCTCCTCTTTGATGGTACAGGACATTTGTAATTATTATTATTAGGATACTGAAACCTTCTAAGTTGTTGGTCATAGTACTGCATTTCTTAACGATATTAATGGAGGCAGTACAATATTATAGAAACGTAGTTTTCTTTGTTTCCTAATGAAGGCAAGAATAAAAGAAGAAACTAGTCGATGCCACAATGGTTTCTCTAATATTGTACTGTAAGGCCTCCATTAATACTGAAATCTGTCAGAGGCACAGTTCTAAATAGGCTACTTTTGGCATTTTCTGTCCAACTTACTTCATGAAGCTAAAAATTACAGGCTAATAAATATCTTATTAAGCAATTTGTGTACATTCACTATATTAAAGACTGAATTATTCTTACTTGTGAAGGTGTAAATAGAAGACAAACGTCTGTTAAGTGACTATGATCTAGAAATTCATCAATACCTGGCCTTAAGATTTCTGGATCCTTAATAAAAGTACATCTGGTCTGTGAAGTTTTAAAAAAAATCAATGTGTAATATATATCAACTTTTTAAAACAAACTTTAGCATTTTTTAATCTATTAATGTTTACGTACTTTTATATCTATCATGAAACCTTCAACAGGCCTATATGGGTTGTGTATTGTTAGATGATAATTTAATTGTTGCATTAGTAACAACTCAGTATTTAATATTATATCCATTGTCTTCTCCCTATCACGTTTAAGATTTGCTACAAACTGAGCAATTGAAATATTAAATTCTTCTACTTTTGATGCTAAATAAATACAGGTCAATCTGAAAATAAAAATTTGTAATTTTTGTTTTATTCCATTGTTATGTTAGGTAAAGAGAGCTATTCCCATTTGCCATTATAATTCCCCCATTGTTGCATATGGCAGGAAGTGTTTTTTTTCTTTGAAGTTGGACGCAAAACGCTTGACTTTTCTTATAGAACATTTGAGTGCATCTAATGGCATTATAGCGGAAATTTGCAGAACACCTCCAAAATTGGGATCAAAATTAATTCATTTTATTTTATTTTATTTTTTTTTTTTTTTGGAAATCGATCAAATCACCTCAAGCTGGAGCAATAGTGATGTTTTTTTCGATAAATATTTAAACACAGAGATACAGTAAAAACTGTCTATAACAACCATCCAAGGAACCAAGCAAAAGCAGTCGTTATATACAGGTTCAACCAAAAAATTACAAATCAACAAACTTGATTAAAAACAGATACATGTACCATTTTTTTTTAAATAAAAGAATCTAATTAATGTTAATTTGTTTGCACTTTCTTCTCTTCCTAGTGATAGTTAAATCTTCAACCATTATAATTCCCCCATTGTGATTATAACGCTTTCCAAACCCTTCCAGGGTGATGTCATAAGGCCCGACAGGTCGCGAACAGGTCACATGGTATGGTTGAATTGTTCCCAAGTGGCAATTTTTTGCGTTTGTGCTTTTAGATAGCTTTGATGATTAATTCGAAACTGAAACTATGTCGTTAGAACTCAGCGACTATGATTACGATTAAAATTATTTGATTATCCAGACAGCTAAAGAGTTGAATTTCATCTGCCATTTTGATTTCACTCGATCAGATAGAGCCTAGCCGGGGTGTTTGTTTTGTCATATTTAGACAGGATTTTCAAAATCGCTCTCCAGTTGTTAGACATAGTAAACAATATCAGTAGACTAAAAGAACCAGTGGTTGCATTTTATATCTCTTGATTCTGACTGGTTGATTACAGAGAATAGTGTAATGATGTAATTGACAGATTAGGACCTGAATTGTTGCCTAAGTGGTCGTTATAGACAGGTTTTTTAGTATAGGTTTAGATACATAGGGGATCGAAAATACCAATCACTGGTTGTGTTAGACTGGCAGTCGTTATCACAGGGTTTACTGTATTAAAATAACAATGGGATATTCAAATATTCTATTTAATGTAAGTTAAAGTCTCTAAGTAAATATAAAATACAGTGGGGTCTTCGAATTTAATTCTTGCCAGGTGGCTGTTCAAACTCTGAATTGTTTGAAGTCAGAATCGATTGTAAGGGCTTGCGCTAACGTACATATTAAATTTATGATTTTCACATTTCAAGTTTATTATGGAACACGTGATTCAGGATGATTTGGATATCGGTATTATAAGCGAATTCATTTAATTAGTAAACGGAGAGACCATGGACATAATGCTCTAAAGCAAATGCGTTTTTCTAACGTTGGATATATAAAGTTTAAGGGGGTTTAATTTTACTTTCCCTTGGAGAGCCCAAAGATGACCAGATGAATCAACTCTGGCAGGCCCCCTCCACAATGATAGATGTTTTGAAGAAACAAGGAAAGCAGCATTCGGGCCCATTGGAGATGGTTTGACCAATAGCTCTGAAACCCGAGGATATCCTTCCCTGAGAAAGCAAACTTTGAAGAGACCAGGCCCTATAGCGGGTGGTCTTCCCGAAGTTATTGGGCTGCTAGGTGTCAGGCAGACGCAAAGATCGAAGGGAAAGGACTACTTGGAGCTCTAGCTCGGCCCTTCCCGGGTTGATTCCTATCAGGAAGACTACGAAATTTAATTTATACAGTGAAAAGATTAAGGAATGTAATTTCTAAAAAAATAAAAAAAAAATTCAATAACCGAATTCTTTTCCAGAAATAAATAAATAAATAAAATGATGCGCGAGTCACAAGCTTATTTCGTAAAAGGAATATTTTTGGGGTTTTCATTTCTGGATAAAACGTGTTCTGGGTAATACGTGTTTTTTGCTCGGTCCCTTGAAACACGTATTAATGGGGTTCGGCTGTACATTAAATCTAAAACAAACTGAGAATGTAATATACGCACATCAGTAATTTTATCTGACTCTACATTATTTGAAACAATTTAAATTATAGTTTGTTTCAACATTTAATATAATGTTGAAACAATTTAAAAAGAAAAATTTTAACAAATTACAAGAATTTTTGTCTCTGAATACTTACAAAATTTCAAATGGATGATAATCCATCACTGAATTGTGAAGATAAAACCTCTTAAAGTAATTAAAAGATGTGCCCTGTAAATTATAAAAATGGGAAATATATATACATCAAATACATTTTTAAGAAAACAGATCCTGAGAAGCACAAATCGAATAATTTAGAATGCATAACTTTTTTTGTAATTTCATGTCTTGCCTGTGTGTAAGTACAACAAATAGTTACTGACAATTAGCTGTGTTTCAATTTGTCTCCGTTTTACTGTGGTTTATAAAAATGAAAAGTCACCATGTGAAGACAAAACCTTTCACCATTCAAAAGCTTTCATTTTACAAATGATGGGACTTAAAATCATTTAACCAGTTTTCTGTAACAATTAATCAATTTTTGTTTGCTTTCCTGAAAGTGGATGTTTATCTGGGAGTTCAGTATATGAATTGATTATCCAAAAAAGTATCTTAAAACATTTAAATTAAATAGAGTTATTCAAAATGAATGATGCAAAAAGAAAATGTAGCCGTGACCAGTATAATTGGTATATTTACAAAATACGGATATCACATGAAAGATAAACTCTCCAAGTTTCTCTCTATATGGGAGCCCTTTGTGACACAACAGAATCAAAGCGATATTCAAATTCTTTCCACAACCGTGCCAACACCCCTTCACCAATTGCGTCGATTGCTTGGAAAATTCGCAGCTTTAAATCTCCTGTAAGTCATGTGGAATGGAGTATGAAGACGCTATCCTTGACGTAGCCCCACAGAAAGAAATCACAGGCCGTCACACGCTGTCCAACAAAAGAAAACTATGTCAAGGTTGGGAAATTCAAAATTAGCCAATCAGGACGATTTAGGATCATCTGAGCAACTGCTTCTGGAAAATTGTAAATTGCTCTATAGCATTTGAATAAAAGCATCCCCCCTCCTCTGAAAGCTATTATTAGGTACATGTAATGCCCTTGAACACCACTGAAAGGGTTAATAGATATCACAAGACACCTTTACCGATTATAGGTCGGATGATCTGGGCGGCTAAAGCTTCAGTGGCACATTAGCCCCGACAACCACTGTGATAGCATGTCAAGGTAGGCTGTTGAAACGCACATCTAGTGAACCTTTACGAACTGGTGGGTTTTTCACCATTGCCAAATGAAACTTGGAGAGTTTACCTTTCATTTAATATCTGTCTTTTTTAAATACCCTGATTATACTGGTCACCAGAATGTTTTCTTTTTGCATCATTCATTTTGAATAACCTGTATAATCAGTACTTCAATGAAAATTATATTATGTTCTTGCAGTTCATGGATGACAAATCTGTAGCAAATTAAAATACAATGCTCCCTCTATATAACAGAGGAATTTATAATGTCAAGTCCATATAACAAAATTTTTTCCAGAAAATTAAAACTCCAGACTCATTCATGTTGAAAATAAGATTTTAAGATGAAAGAAAGAAACATGCATTGAAAACATGGTGAAAATACAAAAAAGGAATCAGGCCATCAAGCATGATACATGTAGTTCCTGGCTCGAATCCAGGTCGCAGAATTTTTCCTACCATTTTTTCAAAAAATATCATGACCTTATGTTTGGAGAATTAACTCCAGCTTTCATTTATTAATTTCTTATGAGTGTTCATCAACTTTCTGATGGCTTGGTAAGGACGAATTCTCGACCTGTGAGCTGTGTGCCTACCCTATCATTAAGCTTCTATTAAAGACTACAAAGACAGCTTCTTTGCTGTACTGTGTCTGCAATAGCCCAACTAGTAGAGGTGTTGAGCATGATACATACAGTTCCTGGTTCGAATCCAGGTCACATAATTTTTCTTTCCAATTTTTCAAATAATATCATGACCCTACAGATATATGTCACTTAGCATATAATAGCATCCAATTGTGTACATGCCTGAGCATTCAAGCAGCCCTGGACCAAAAGTGCAATTGATGAAATTGAAAATCGCAAAACTTTAGGTAATGTATGGCTACCATCAAATATTCTTACATATTAGAATTTGTATTCCACAATAAACTTGTTTCACTTATATTTAATTGCTATATTTTTTTGTGAAGAAGTAATTTCAAATGCACATATTGTTTAGGGTATTTTCATTCAAGGCACTTCTCTTTTTGGAATTATCTTTTATTATAAGAAATTATTAAATGGAAACTGGAGATAATGTTCCAATCTTCTGTTAATGATATTATCAAAAAAAAAAAAAAAAATGAAAGGAAAAAATCCACGCCTGGATTCGAACCAGAAACCACGTGTATCACGCTCGTTGACTCTATCAATTGGGCCATCGTGAAAACGGTAGAGCAAGGCTGAGTGCACAGAGAGTTTACATGCAAGTAGAGCAAGGCTGACTCAACTCCATGCAGCATGATCAAGTTTACAGCTTCTGTGTTGCTAACAGGTTATTTGGTTGTGTGTATATTCCTCCTCTACCCATAACACTGAAATCAAGCCTTTTTTTTTTTTGTTCTCATCCTGTATGTACAAGGATGCATTGTTTAAAGTGAAATTATCTCCTTTTACAGATTATAATTGCAGCTATGTAGTATGTCCCTGCATATAACAGTGAGTGATAATATTTTAACTCACATTAATAATTAGATGCAGTTTAACTCAAAAAAAGGAAACTATAAAGAATGCCTATATTTCAATATTTATTTGCAAATTCTACATACAAGTTGTAACAATCTTTAAAATGGTGAAATTGGACCCTGAAAAAAAAGCTGACATTTCGGATAATCACTTTGATATCATTTGTCAAAGTGACTATCAGATCTCAGCTTTTTCGGGTTACACTCTTGTGTCCAATTTTATTTTTTTATTTTATTCCAGGGTTTTGTGTCTCAATCTTCTTTTCTTCTATATCCATCATTTAACATGGTGAAGAAATAGTCATATTAATAATTAAATAGAGGAAAAAAACAGTAAAACAGTAAAAAAAAAAAAAAAAAAAAAAAAAAACAGTAGAAAGGAACAGTAATCTGAAAGTCCCTGGTTTGAGTCTAGGTCGTGGTATTCTTTTTACTATTTTTCTCTATTTAATTATTAACATCAGATGTATGGCGTGGAAAAAATCCTCCAAATTATTTTCCAATTATTAGTCACATTAATGTTACATACAAAATGTGGCAATTAAATGTCAATATTTCTGTAAAACATAAATAAAATTTCAACACATCAAGACACGGTCAAGCCATGTCAAGAGTCATCTATCGCACTGTAGCTGCATAGGTTTTTTGTTTTTGTTTTTGTTTTTTTTTCTTTTATTTTTTTTTTAATTTTTTTTTAGTAGAGTAAAGGGTTCGTGTTCAGAACGCATTATAGTGACGCATGTGATCAAGTATTGTCGAGAAAAAAAATACTTGGAACGGGGCTTGCATTATACACTGTCATATCAATGAATTAAGGCACACACATGGTTCGCCCCAACAGAAACAGGCTGAGAAAGCTTTAATGCTAGTGAATCAAACGGCAGGTGCACGAGCCTCAAGATGGGTAAACGTCCGGATTTAACGGACATCCAAAAAGGGATGATAATAGGCTATCGCAACAAGGGTGGCACCATCTCCGAAACGGCGCGATTTGTGAACTGTTCACGGTCTGCTGTAGTGAAGATGTACAAAGAGTGGACAACAGGGACAGAAATCGCATCCCAACGCCATCACTGTAAAGGGCCACGAGCCATCGACCAACGGGGTGAGTGGTGCCTACGACGACTCGTAAAAGGTGATAGGAGAACCACAGTCCATCAACTGACCACCAGATTCAACAGTGGTGCCAACAGACGTGTATCCGACATTACCGTTGAACGCACCCTGCTACGGATGGACCTGAACAGTCGACACATGGTTGCTGCACCCATGTTGACCAGGGGTCATCGTCAACGACGCCTAGACTTTGCATGTGAGCACCGCCATTGGACCACAGACGAGTAGGCTAAGGTTGCCTTCTCCGACGAGTCAAGGTTTTTGCTCCATCAGATTGACGGGCGATGGCGAGTGCGTCGTGAACGCCATGAAAAGAGACTGCAGGAGGCTATTGTGGGCCGGAAACAGGCTGGTGGGATAGTGTGCTTGTGCGGGGGATCTTCTGTTGGGAGCAGTTAGGTCCACTGATTCGTCTAGAGGGCAATTTGAATACCTATGGCTATCTGTCAATCGTAGCGGACCAGGTGCACCCGTACATGCTCACAATGTTCCCCCAATGTGGTGGTGTGTTCCAGCAGGACACTGCACCCTGCCACAAGGCACGTCTCCTTCTGGATTGGTTCGAGGAACACTCTACTGACTTTTGAGTGCTCCCTTGGCCCGCTAATTTGCTGGACATCAATCCAATCGAACAACTGTGGGAGCACCTTGATCGCCATGTACGGCAGAAGACCCTCCACCTATGACTCTCAAAGCTCTGTGGACAGCACTTCAAGCGGAATGGACTGCCATACCATTGGACACATACCGTGCACTTCTTGCGTCCATGCCATGATGCCTAGCAGCAGTTATAACGGCGAAGGGTGGCTACTCCCATTACTATGCGGGTGGTCATAATTCAGTGATATGACAGTGTATTCTGCCTAAAGTTGGGTAAATCAGCTATGGAAACGCACCAGACTGCCTATGGAAATAATGTGCTATCTGGAACCAGTACTTTTGTGATGGCTGTGAAGCCTTTCAGATGACCCACACGATCCTGGAAGACCGGTTTCTGTCCGAACGCCAGAATCCACCGAGAGAGTCAGGAAACTCGTCACTGCTGACTGCCGAATCCCAATTCGTATACTTGTGGATGAATTGGGCTGAAACAAGTTGGGTTCTTCTTCACGATAATGCCCGTCCGCATACCGTTATAAGTATGAAGCGATTTCTGGCCAAACGCAGCATCAGAGCTCAACCACCTGCCCTATTCTGGCTCCTCCAAACTTTTTCCTGTTCCCACATATGAAAAACGCTATGAAAGATGCCGATTTCAAGACGTTTCCGAATTGAGAAAAACGCGACGGCAGAAATCAAGAGGATTCCATCTGAGGACATTAAAAGCTATTTTACAAACTTGTACAAACGTGTTCAAAAGTTTATTGCGTCCGGAGGAGATTACTTTGAATCATATTGTGAGTACTTGTATTATTCCAGATATTTAATTGCTACACCTTGTATTTCGCAGCGCAAATGTGATCTCAAAACATTTCAAAAAAAAATATTATTATAATGCTGTGTAAAATCCATAAAAAAATTTTTTTGTGTATATGATGATGCATTTAAATGAGCATGCTAATATTTACATGAACTTGCTTTGATTTAGTAACGAATGAATCTTTCATACTTACCACAACACATTTTGGCATGGGTGGCTGAAACTTTCGGCAGAAATCTCGTAAATAAAACTGGTAGTTCTGATATAAAGTAAATTCTTCGTTGCTAGACAAAAAATAATTTTTGTGATCAACCTGCAAGGAGGAGGAAAACATTTTTAGAGCTAGTTAAATCATCTCTTGCTGTTAATTATAAGTAATTAAACTTCACCAACGTTCATTCTTAGCGATCTTTCGACGAACTTCTTGTTGGCTCGCTCTCTCAGCTGGGCGATTTCGGCCTCATTGGCGAATAACCAATGCTTCTTCTGGGAACTCGTCAGAAACATCGTGGGCACTTTGAAAACACAATCCCTTCAAACCTTACCGATACCACCTAGTATAAGGAGATAACGGATAGAGATATGATGAATGATGATCAAAAATAATGTTTTTCTTTTTTAAGATCTTTAATATTAACCTTGACATGCGGTAGATTTTAACAAAATTCTTATAGTATGCATCGTCACCGGGAGTGGCCAAGCATAGATATGTAGCTCTTAATTCACTCTCGTTCTCTTTTTACCTTTCTTTGATGGAACTTTATAAACAAATCTTTAGGGCAATAACCATATTTTCATTCCTCTTAGTTCAAAAGATTGTAACACCGTTTTGAAAACCGATCCTTCTTAAATGAAAGCAACGTCGCAATAGAATAGCGCCCTCTCTTAACGAAAAGACAAATTAAATCCAGTCAAATCAGTGGACGCAAGCCGCAATATTCAGCTTAGAAATTTGTGTTTGGAATTTTAATTTTATGTAAAGCGATTTGTTAACACAAGCGTAATGAATAACTCATGAATGTTCAATGAGGTTTTATTACACGCCATATCTCAGATGTTTAAATTATTGATGAAAATAGGAAGAAAACCTGCGAACTATGCAACTAGTCTAACCAGCCCAAAGGACAACTTGTAGATAAAGTAATGCTTCCATGTCCACAGTGGCTCAACTCCCTTAGTCCTTGTAGGCTATGCCCACGGTGTGGTATTTTCTTTCCTATTTTTATCAAGAACAAGCTTAATTATTAGAGAAACCAAGAACAGATCTAACTAATCAGATCAGCGGGCGAAGTTAAAGATAGCAGAGGCCAGTTGCAAGATGCCAATTTTCCTGATTGCTGATGGTACATGGACCCCTACACATTAGACATGTTGATACATTTTTTATTGCATTAAGCAGTTTTTTATTTTTGTAACTTGTCCAAAAATTGAACACAAGATGGCAAGATCCTGTGTTCAATTTTTGTTTTATTCCAGAGTTTTTGTGTCTCATCCTTCTTTTCTTCTATTCCTGAATTCGGTCCAAGAAAAGTAAAACTAAGCGTATCTAGTTAAATATCCGATTTCCCTTGTTAAAGATTGTTTAATTTTTATTGCAATAATGTCCAACATTTGAATTATTTGGAAATTTAATTGAACATGCCTAGTTTTTCTTTGGTTATAGTCTGATAATATTATTCCAAGTTAGGTTATAGCCTCGATAAAACAGATAAAAGGCATGTCATTGTTGCTAGTGGCTGGCAGTCACACCAAAATTATATTTATTATAAAATAACTCAAGATGGATCTTTGAGGGTTTTTATCATACGCCATACCTGAGAATGATTTCTGGTTCAAATCCAGGCTGTGGAATTTTCTCTCCAATTTTTATCAAAGTTATATTTAAATAGAGAAAAATAGTAAAAATGGGAATTTTCTTTACTATTTTTCTCTATTTATTTATTTATTTATTTATTAATATTGGAGATAATGGCGTGAAAAAATCTCCCTAAGACCATTTTCTATCTATTAAAATTATATTTGTCAAAATTTCTGTCCAACGAAAGAGATCCTGGGCGTGTCCAATTTAATTTCAATTATCCAAAATCAGCTCATGTTATTCTTGTGCTAACACCCAAGAGGTTTTGCTCCCTCTATCTATTTTTATGCTCGAAGGGTTATATCCTGCATACAATTAGAAATATTCGGGCGCTAGCAATTCTAAATTGACTCGTACTTTACGCTTGATGAAATTCATAAGGCTTATAATAGAATTTTCATCTATATTATCATTTCGTTGAGATATTGTTGTTTTTATTATTTTATGAGAGTCCAATGGCGTAAAAACACAATGACCTATCAATTTAATAGAACACTTCAAAAAAGGAATAGGATAGTTATCTACAAGAGTGCAAAGGCCAATTCGAGGTACAAATTCGACATATCCACTAACCAAACCAAATCTCTGCATTAAATTGGTTACTCTTAAAGGACAACTCTACGCAAAAAATCGATTACAATTTTTTTTTACAGAATATCATTCTTTGATATAAATATAACACATTCCCGTTGAAATTTTTAAATTTGGTTCATAACTTCAATATAAGAAACTGCTTTAAAAAGTGAAAAATTGCGCTTTTGCACTCCCTTTCCGCTGGCCATTTTTCTCCGGAAGTGACATAGTTTGAGTCAAAGGAGGCCAACGAAAAAGACAGGCCCAGACATGGAAAAGTCACCTGTCCCGAAGCCGACGAGATATAAACAAGCCGTGGCACTGATTTCGTGACATCATGCAAACAGATGGATTTTGTGACGTCTGGCAAAAATAAATTTAAGAACAAAACAAGGATATTTAAAATTTAAAGTAAAATGATTTATTAAAAAAGTAAATGACCCATGTTTGTCATTAATGCATTTTATTCTACTGTATTTACTTAGTTATCAGAAATACAAAGTTCATATTTAAAATACGTCACGAAAACCGATGGGATTTCAACAACGCCAAATGACGTAGTGCCATGGCTTTGTATAGATCGCGTCGGCTTCGCCTGTCCGTAGCAAGAAAGGTCCTGACGCGAAAAAGTCACCTGATCAACAATCAAGCCTTCATTGTTTTCAACAAATGAAAAAATACTGATTGCTAAAATCCAAGATGGAAACAATGAAAATTACATTGTTTTTCGGTCTACATTGTTATTCCGATTACATTGCTTTTCTACGTTTGACTCGAGGCCAACGAGAGACAGGCCAGGGCACTCAAAAGTCACATGATCATCGGGGTCCCACCAACAATCCATCCTTCATTGTTTCCAACAAACGAAAAATTAATGATTGGTAAAATCCAAGATGGAGACAATGAAGGATGAATTGTTGGTGGGACCCCGATGATCATGTGACTTTTGAGTGCCCTGGCCTGTCTCTCGTTGGCCTCAGTTTGACTCCAACTACGTCACGGCCTCACCCAAGATGGATGCCTCCCGATTTCAAATCGCGCTCATTATTTTCGTTTTTTCACACATTTAGAATTCGAATTAAATTCACGATGTTATTAATAGGTTAGGCTTTCAATTTAAATAAAGTTGTATATGACCGTAGAGTTGTCCTTTAATTTCCATACTACTGCTACATAGTTGGTATGTTCGAATTATCAAGAACGAGAAAAATCATAACTTTTCCCTGTCGAACTTTTTCATATTACTGAAGTATTCGTTTAACTTGATTAAACATAATTTGTCATCTTGAATAATTGTAATTAGGGACCTTAGGAAAATTTCTTAAGTATAATTTTTTATAAATAAGAATTATTTTCAATTATTAATAATTGAATGGATGAACATAGTCCGAGAAAAATCATTTGCTAGCCTTGAGAATGGTGTAATCCCAAAACGTGCGTCGGCAATGTAATGTGGAAGCGTGAAAGGTAATTAAAATACAGAGCAGGTGAGAATTGTAAAATGATAAAGTTTATTAATAGAGTCTAATGTAAATGAAACACAAATAATTATTCTTCTTTCTTTACAGTTACTTTCTGTAATTCGCAGTATGCAACTCCAGGTAAGTTATTATTGCATGTAGGCATTTAAATTTTCTTTAATTCTAGGCTTTGCTTCATTAATTTAAAGTAAAATTATGCTTTATATACAGAGTACTTTGCTAAGTTGACACTTTCGTATAACACTTGTAGACCACGGGATCTCCTCGATCTCCACGGGACCATCGAAATGGGAAGCAGAACTCAGCTCCGAACTTCCTGCCGAAGACTGATGCTCCCTGTAGCTTATCCTTCCGCTCGTGAAGACAACGTCGTAACCACAGGATGCTGGAATCCGGCTGGGCCCTCCACGAAGCTCACGGAAAGTAAAAAGAAGAAATAATGTCAATAAACGTGTAAGCTTAAAAGCGCATCACATGTATTCTAGTACTCCAAATCTTAAAGCACTAATAAAGAAATGATGATTCCATTAATTTGTGAACTGGTTGCCTTAATCCTAAATACATATGCGCCTCAGAATAAGCAATTAGGGCGCTCTTTAGATTAATTAACATTTAAGAAAGATATATCCTCTCCTTAGCATATAAATAATTTTAATGATAATATTCTATCCTTGAATAATGATCTTCAATTAAGCAATAGGTTTCCAGTACAGATTAGCAATAAAGAATTCCAAACCACACCAGCTTCTCATTCAAAGATCCTTGTAACCAAGAAATTCTAAATGCTCCAATCTAGCGCAAAAGCTAAAAATATCCTTTAAATGATTCCCTGCGAAACATTTATTCACCACGGCTAACCAATTACGCAATTTGCCCTGATTATCTTAGTAGCAAATATCCAACAAAAAAAAAACCATGTAGAGGAGCACAGCACACTTTCCTTGGTAAATGGGTTTTTTTTTCCCCACTCAGGCCGTCGCCAGAAATTCTCCGACGCCTGTCTCACAATAAGCCGAAAAACTAAACGGAAACACTCGTTGGACGGTCGCAATATATATCAAAAATTTCAACTCCGTGAAAATTTCCCGACTATCACGAGTGTTCTCTAGTCGGCAACATGTAATGTTTGAGAGGGAGAAACTGAGCGCGGAAGGTCTATTTATACACAGGTTACTAAAGTATAAAACAACATTACCGGCATATGTGATCTTGATGAACTCCTGTATCACTACTGAGCGTGGACGGGGCTGCCTGAAGCCTTCCTTCGGTCATAGCTTCTCTCGTGTTGGGCCTTGTTGCTCAGCTTCGTTGTGGCGTTCGCTTAAATGTAGAAAACATATCATTATTTTCTCGGTTAATTCCAGAATAGCTCTGCTCGTCAGTGCTGCTATTATTTTCCAATACAATCGCTGACCGTGCATCGTTAGTACTCAAATGCCTTTTGCAGATACGCCTTCTTGAATTCACGCCGGACGCGCTCGCCGGTTCGTCGTCTCTCATCGGTAGCAAATTTTCTTCTCCCTTTTCTCGCGCTCCCCTTCTCTTCTCGTGGTTTGGTCTCGCACGTCTCGCGACTCTCCCGACCGTTCCATTCACGTTTCCCGAGGTGAGCTCTTCCTCTCTCAATTTCCAATTGCTATTAACAATAATTCTTGTCGCGGAATTCCTTCTTTTTATTCCTTGAACTTTCTCGAAAATTCCATGACATCCTCGCCCACCCTGGTCGCAACGCAGATTGCGATTCTATCCAGTTCATTTCACTTTCAGTCTTCATTCTGGAGATGACATTTGCTATAAAATTATTTTCGCCCTTGATATTTTAAGGTCGACCCCATAGTCCAATAGATATTGCAACACGATGCCTGCAATTGCGAAAGTCTTGGCTGCGTTAATAAACGAGATACTGACTGATTGTCGGTGTAAATTGTCGTCGCTGTTGGTGTAAATAATGCCTCCAAACTCGCGGCGTGAGCTACTGCTAGCAGCTCTTTATTGTAGGCTGATAACTTATTCTCATGTTCCCTAAAACATCTTGATTCAAACGCTACCGGAAAAAGTTTAGATCCGTACTGCTGAGCTGCCACTGCGCCAATGGCTACGGACGATGTGCCGCACAATATGTGAAGCGGTAATTCCGGGTTAAAAATTTTTAATGTTGGTGGATTACTAAAAACCCGCTTAAGTTGCTCAAATGCCGTTTGCTGAGCCCGCGTCCATATAAACGGTTCCTCTTTCCTAAGTAATTTAAAAAGTGGTGCTGATATATTTGAATAGTCCTGAATGAAAGCCCTATAAAATTGTACCGTTCCCATTGTAACAGACAGCATTGATTCGTTGCTCACCAATTATCCCTCATTAATCTATTCAAGGTCAGACCTCTAGATTTAAGTGAAACGCTTAGACTGCTTAGACTAAATTTCATGCGCGCGTTTTTAATCAGTCCCTTATTTAATGTCACTTAATGATAAGTACTTGTGTTAATTTCCTTCATAAAGAATCCTTTAATCTGTCCTTTCTTTAGATATGTGCATTTACATTTTTTCAATTTTCCAATTTTATCAACTCATCTTATATAAAGAATATTGGATTTCATATTCATTATTGCATTGACTTTTCTTTTATTCTTGATAAGTTATGCCAAAGCGGAAGGAGGTTTTTTTTAATAGATGATGAAGGAAAGTGATTTGTTACTGAGAGTTATGTTAGCGGATAAGAAATTATAATTATCAGTTGTAAATCTCAAAATAGAAGGGAGTATTGCGGAATACATAAAAATAAGACAGACAACATTGAACCACTATATGATCTTGATAAACGGCCAGACATTTGTCATTAGAGTATAACTTAAGGTAAGTATCACTTCCAGTAAGACAAGACGAACAATACCAACGTGTGAAAACACGTATATCGGTACATTTCTTTTAAAAAGCTCCCAATGGATGGCATCTCCAAATACGGCCCTTTAGCAGACTCTAAAACATTAATTTTTTTCAAAAAACATTCTAAGCTTTTTCACGTGAACTTTTTTCCTCAATATTCACACACAGAAATTGCAACATTTCATCAAAAAAGAGCCCGCGCAACGCCGGGTAAAACAGCTAGTATCATATAATTGTTGTTATACAGTTTTATATTCAGCTTTTTATCATTGTATTCAAAAATTGCTTGTATCTAGTATATATAGGGTGACGTCTCGGTTATACGGGATTGTCCCGTTTTTCTTATTGGGATTTATTAATTACATGTAATTCAATTAAAAATTATCGATAACATCGATATTTGACCAAGTTCTCCCGGTTTGATTTTTCCAAAATTTGGTCCCATATATTTATATACAGTGGCGGCCAAAATAGTTGGAACGATAGCATAAGTTGTACTTGAAAAGTTATAACTGGAAATATTTTATATAAAAGGTGTCCTAAAATATTCATCAATTAGAATCCTTTGTTTTTTACAAACTGAAAAAAAAATAATTCCAAAAATTGAATATTTAGCATGTAAAATTCAACTTTTTCGTATCCCCCCTACAATTATACGTGGACAAAATGGTTGGAACACTTACCAAAACAACAACATATAGCAAAATGTTTGTTGGTAAAGTATACTATTTAGTTCAGAATCATCGCTACTTCGTGGGATAGACATTCGACCGTATAACAGCAGTACATCTACGCGGCATAGAACGTATTAGCGCCTGGCATCGTTGTAATGAAATGGAGTTCCATGCTGCTTCGATTATAGCCATTAACTCCAAGTTATTCTTCGTTTTTTTGGGCTTTAATCCCCTTATCAATGTCATTCCACAAGTTCTCAGTTGGATTCAGATCAGGTCTTTGAGCTGGCAATCCAATTTTTTGATGAGGTGGGAATTAAACCATTCAGTGACTACACGTGCCGTCGGTTTTGGGTCCTGCTGGAAAACCCTTTTAAGCGGCAAATTGTCATCAGCATTGGACAGCATTAGTAGTTAAGGATGTCTCTGTAGACAAAGCGATCCATTATCCCGTTGATTTGGTGAATAAGGCCGACTCCTCCACCAGAAAAATATGCCCAAACCATCACTGATCCACCATCTCCCTTGACAGTGGGAACCAATAACTTTGGGTTGAATCTTTGACCATTTGGTCGTCTTACGTGCTTCATACCGTCTGAACCAAATCTCAAAAATTTAGATTCGTCACTCCATAAGATGAGAGACCACCGTGATGGCGTAAGGTTCAGGTATTTCTTTGCGAATACAAGACGAGCACGGCGAATCTTTGCTGAAACAAATGGTTTTTGAGTAGCACATCGTTCAAATAACCCGTATTCGTTCAGATGCCTTCGAACTGTTCGGACATTGACATTCGCGTTGTTTTCATTCATAAGGTCATGGTGAATGTCCCGGGCAGTGCGGAATGGATCACTCGAACTCAGGCGTCGTATCTTCCTGTCCGGTCGGGCTGATGTCCGGTCGGGCTGATGTCCGTGGGCGACTACTGCTTTTTGAGGTATCCACGATGCCTGTCTGACGGAATCTCTTCACAATTAGGGAACAAGTGCTCTTACTGACAGAGAAGGTGCTTGAAATCTGTGAAAATGATTGTCCTTCACGATGCAGTTTGAGAATGCCCTGACGCACAGCATATTGTAAATGACAATTCTTGCCCATGATTATTTTTTGGTTTTGGCTGTTGGATTGGATTACTAATGATTTCCAGGTATTTAAATACCCTAGAAGCAATGCGACATGCAAATTAGTTAGGGTTCCAACCATTTTGTCTAAGTACAATTGGAGGGGGGGGTACGAAAAAGTCGATTGTTACATGCTAATTATTCAAATTTTAAAAATATTTCTTTCCAGTCTGTTAAAAACAAAGGGTGCTAATTGATGAATATTGCAAAACACCTCGTATATACAAAATTTGTCGGTTATAACTTTTCGAGTGAAAATTATGCTATCGTTCCAACTATTTTGGCCGCCACTGTATATATGGTTTCGGGTTTCATCATTGCATAACTTATGTATAAACAATAAAATTAGTTGCTATCCCTCTGAGTATACAAATGTCTAGTAATTCAGCCTCGCTCCCCTCTGCGTACGATTCTGGATAAAGAAATCTCGCTATTCCGTGAAGATATCACTAGAATTAGATATCACATCTATTGTTTATCGATTGCAGATGCAAATAAAATACATATATCAGGAGCCTTTATATGCTTTTGCTTATGTTTTTATGAAACGAAACTCTATGTACGAAATATTACCGATAAACGACATAGAAATAAGCACTAGTACGAAGTGATTCGTCAGTTAATCAACGATCGCTAGAAAACATCACGGAAAAAGACGAATGCTCTCTTTCCTGTCCATTCTGATTGGTTTAAAAGAGTTGTAATCGTTAACGCATGCGTCAGTTTCCTCGACTGACCATGAAACAGTGAAAATCAGACGTAAAATCAAGGTAAGTAAAGAATTATCTTGCGTAAAATCACTGGTAACGATAACAAATTCGAGAGTAGCATTTGTGAAAACGTAGCCTACCTGATAATAAAGTAGGCTACGGTGAAAATCACTGATAAAGGTTTCGAATGTTCGAGAGTAGCAGTGATTACCTGTGAAATATCGATATCATTGAAAAAGTCACAGGTGGTGAACTCACGCTCAGCAACTTGCTAGCACCCCGATGGTCAGGTGACTGTTTCGCTCCCAGGCCTTGTTATCTCGTTGGCCTCGCTGTTATGAGCATGGATGTCTTCTTCATCCATGGTTATGAGCACTTGAGCACTTGTGCGTCGCAAAGCGATTTCACGTGCGCGTGCCTATGCCAGTACGGCTTAAAAAATGAACAGAAAGTAACAATGTATTCCTTTTTGGCAAATCGATTGTTATATGACATGCCATTGTCTTGGTATTCTTTACACTCACTGTTTTAGCAAGTGAATTCGACTTGAAGGGGTCTACGAAAAATCCTAAAAAGTTGATACGGCCGAGCTAAGACTTTGATGGTCATATTTCTGAAAACAGAATTTGAAAAAGTTAATCCGTTTTCAAGTTATCGTGCAAACGGCGGACGGCCGGACGGACGGCCGGAAACGTACACACCAAGGGCGCATTTTTTATATAAGTAGCTTTTATGCTAAAGCTCCTAATAATGTTAGTGTTACTTACGATATTACAAACTTTAAATTCGTGTACATTAATAATAATAATAAGTATGTTTTCTAAAAAACGAGGAGCAGAATAATATGAAATAAACATACTAATTCAAAACAAACAAACATAACTAATTGGAAAAGATAACGGGCAATAAAGAAATAAGACCAGAGACGACTTTCCTTCTTCACCCTTGCATGAACTTCGTTCAGGGAGCGGATTATTAAACTGAAATTATTTGCAGAACTAAGATTTCTTCGTTTCTTCATAATTGTAATCCCTTTTACAAGCTATAAAAAAAGATTAGGAAAAAAGATTAGATTGCGTCTATTTCCAAATTCCAAGATAAAGATGTTATCATAAAACTTGCGAGCTAGGATAATCAACAATAAAAATCAATAATTTCAAAGTTGATTTCAGAAACTGTGAATAGTACACTGTAAGCACAATGGGTGTAATTAGTGAATGTATTTTGGCTGTTTGTTAAGTAAATGAAGTTTTAAAAAATGCTATTTAAGAATTACAACCTTATTAAAACTTACATCCTGAGCTTACAACATTTAATCCTGAGCTTACAACATTGGCTGTCTTTCCATTTAATCCATACAAAATGTTTAATCCATTATATGAAATCCATTTAATCGCCCTTGTTCATTTTTAAAATTTTTCGACTTACTCAATTTCAGTGATATCTAAAGAACAGAAAAAGAAAACATCATTTGCAAGTAAATCCCTTTCCCGAGGTCACCAACGTCACTGTGTCATTCAGACAGAGAGGAAGCGAACGAAGGGAGGAAGTGTGCGCTTGTTTGGGTTCTCTTTTGCATATTCATTTGTAACTCCTTTAAAGATCTGTAGCGTTAATATCTTCCCGTAAGTATTCAATGTTAATTATTAAGAATTAATGTCGCATCGCAGTTTAATTTGTTAAATAAAGCGGATTAAAATTTACTTTTAAAAGCTGAGTTTAGAATGATAAATTTCTAGCGAAAAAATATTTCGGTTCTTAGCGTTAATTTTTGCTTTTTAAGAATTACAATCCGAATTTTCAACTTTGGATCTCATTAGTTTGCTAGTCTTATGTATAAATTTAATTAGCAAGAAAGGAAATCTATTTGAGCTCCGTGTATTACCAAAGTGTTTTGTTGTTATTGTTGTTGTTGTTTTTTTATCAAATCTATTAAATCAATATAACTTAATTCCCTATTTCGTCTC
Organism: Rhysida immarginata; assembly: GCA_023313115.1. Lineage (NCBI taxonomy): Eukaryota > Metazoa > Arthropoda > Chilopoda > Scolopendromorpha > Scolopendridae > Rhysida > Rhysida immarginata. The sequence continues at coordinate 1,353,376 of JAHWFO010042181.1, read as the reverse complement.
TAAATAGCGCCACTGTAAATTTAGCCAAAAGAATTTCATATTTTTTTAATCATAAGGTCATCTCCTCAGATGATCAGATTGTCTGCTTTAATCGCCATTCTAGTTCTGGTTTTTCCCATAATTTTCGCAACTGTTACAAGTGTCAAGCGTTAAAATCTACTTTCTTTCATTTTAAATTTAACTGTGTTTTTTTATTTTAACGAATAGCTAATATTTAATTATGTGTTGTTGTTGTTAATTATGAAGTTGCATTTACTTCGTAACGGTCGAAAAACTACATAGTATTAAAAATATCAAGGATGTTTTAAATACGAGGAATAAAATTTAATATACTTACACCATCTGGACAAAATTATAGGACCAGCCACAATGTTAAATACTACTCTTTTGGAACAAACATTTTGAAAATAATACGATTAGTAAACATCGGTCAGATATTGCCAGGGGGAAAAATAATCATTGAAAACAAATTCAACAGACATAGGCGGACAGAATTATAAGACTACCTGCGGAATAATGAAATGTCCCGTAAAATTTTGCATGTCGTGTCTTTAAAGGTCGCTGTTGTCATTAGTTTACTATACAGAACATAATCTTTTATTTGTAATGTAAAAGTTCTGCATGGGACGGGGTATGAAAATAACCAGTGAACAGCAAGCACAAATTACAGCTTAAAAATACTGCGGAAAAAGTGAAATAGAGATTGCTGTGTTAATTGGCAAGTCCGAAACAGTCGTCCATAATTTCCTGAGTGATCCTGGCGGTTATGGCAAGCATCTTCATACGGGACGGCCATCTCTGATTTCTGCAAGTCACAAACGTGCCACCGTCCTATTGGCATCTATCGCCACAGGAGCAACATTTTTCAGCATCACGTCATTCCTCAACCTTCAAGGATCAAATAGAACAGCACATTGCTACTTCATGCTTCCAAGGATCATGCTTGTATAACAAGAACTTTTTTAACAAAAAATGAACCGACTTCATGGGTCAAAAGCCTTCCCAGAAAAATATTCAGTCGAATAGCGAAAACCCCATCCAAATCGCGGATCAGTAGTTTTTGAGAAAATCGCGAACGTACATACATACGGATATATACTGGTCAAACAGAGAACCTCCTTTTTTTGAAGTCGGTAAAAAAAACCTACCCAGAAAAATATTCATGGGTCAAACAGAGAACCACCTTTTTTATTATTATGATGAAAAGCTTTTATTTAACTTGCAATGTTACAGTGGTTAGGTCAAATCTTATAATCAAAGCGCAGGACCGATGAAAATACATGTTAAAATTTTTTTTTCAAATCTGTTCACTGTTTCATTACTAGGTACTGTCCAATTGTCACAACAAAGAATTCGTTATGACGAGGATTAAATGTCTCCGTTGTTTATTGTTACAAAATTATGCCATATTGTTGACAAGATATTATAATAATAAAACATGATAAAAGCGTGGTTTTTAAAAAAAGCCCGTTTTACATAACTTACTTGAATAGTTAAAAACCTTCCCAGAAAAATATTCAATCGAATAGCGAAAACCCCATCTAAATCGGATCAGTAGTTTTTGAGAAAATCGCGAACATACATATACGGGTCAAACAGAGAACCTCTTTTTTTGAAGTCGGTTAAAAATGAAGTCAAAACCAATCTTGACCATGAAGCACAAGGAGACTAGATTGACCTTTGCAGATTGACCTTAGGAATTCTGATATGTGGAATCATGTCATCTTTATGCTCTGCTCTGCTAAATTTGCTCCAAGATCAAGTTATATCTCTTGCTCCTTGTGTAATTCACGCTATCATCTCAAATGTGTGAACCTTGTGACACAACATCTGACAGGATTAATTACCAATGGAGTACACTCGTTTATCTATCTATATATATATAACTAGCAGAGGACCCGGCGTTGCCCGGGATAATTACGCGAATGGAAAAAAAAATAGAAATTATGAAAAGAACACTAACAGTAGTGCGACACAACATCCTCATGGTCACGAAAATTATTCGCGAAGGAAAACTGCAGCAGACAGCGATTATCACGTGGAGATTTTTATACACTTTTTAAATAACTGTATTAAAAATAAAAAGTGCAATTCGCATCCCAATTTCTACATTTTATGGTACTCTCAAGGTGCAGCCAAATGGCAGAGGGGAGGGGAACTAAATCAAGGAAACTTGTACAAAAACATTATGTAGGTAAATACACACACACAAAGAAACACAATCACTTTTCCCAATCGTCTGAACGCTTGTTAGGGAGCTGAAGGAAAAGTAGTGTACCTCCTTTGCCTCATCGAGAGAGACTGCTTTATCTATATCGTCTATTATATCCATTTCCTGTTTATTATTAATAATTCTTGGAAACGAATGTTCTGTCATTGCATCATCATTTTATGTTAATTCTTTGAATAATTTTGTGCTCATTGTTATTGGTGAATTGCGTGTTGACACCATTGTTGGTACCTATTGTTGCACAAATTTTGCTTGCATTGTTGGTCATGAGATATATATTGTTGGTCCGTGCAGAAACTTTGTCTTTCATTGTTGGTCATGAGATATTTCTCATTAATATGCCCTGCCATAACCATGAATATCGATCTTTTATCAATAATTATTATTTTTTCGAAATCTGAGGTAGACAGTGACTTTCCTCATGCTTTGAAGGTCATGTATGCGAAATTTTATCAAGATCGGAGTAAAACTGTAGAAAAAATCCAAAAGAAATCTAAAATTTTTTTTCATTGCATGTTTATAGAAGAGACCTGTTTATGGAAGGAATGGCCGGTTAAGCTCACCGACTATTGAGTTAATGTTTGATTCTGTATTCTTTTAAACGGAAAATTGTTTTTCATCTCTTTCTATGTTTCAGCAGTTAAATAAAAAATACTGTTCTACTGGCATTAAATAAAAAATATTTGTTTTGTACAGGATGCACATTGTAAGCAACAAGTTATTCATTCGTTGACATTCGAGTTCTAAATTATGTTAAAGCAATTTCCTATTTCAGAAAGAACGAAAAATGTCAAAGGACAAAAGTTTCAACACTGATGATAAGTTGGTTCATTATATCGTGGAACATTCCGTCAGACTATCTCCCATTCAGGCGAGACTCAAAGATGTAAGGACCAAAGACAATTTGTTATTATAATAACAACAACTACAACTGGCAGTATCATTCTTATAGGTGCAGTTGGCATTAATAGTATTAATGAAACTTTTATTAGGTGACATTGAAACATCCCAGAGGAGGAATGATGGGAGCGCCGGAAGTAACGCAATTGCTGATGAACATAATAAAGCACACAAATCGCAAAAACATTTTGGAAGTTGGTAAGTTTATGGTGATATTTTGTTCTTCAGGAAATACAAACTTTCATCATTTTTAAATGCTCAATCTCTCTTTTTATTACAGGTGTTTTCACCGGTTTCAGCACATTAGCTTTTGCAATGGCCGTTCCTGACGATGGGAAAGTTGTGGGATGTGAAATCAATGAAGATTGCATTAATATAGGAAGACCATTTTGGAAAGAGGTACCATTCAAATCTATTTAAATCCTAGCCAAAACTGCTTGATATGCATGGAATGATGCAATTCCCTAATAATTTGTAAACAGTGGACTGTTTATTAGGAGCTTTAGCATAAAAGCTACTTATAAGAATGCGCCCTTGGTCTGTACGTTTATCCGTCCGGCCATCCGCCGTTTGCACGATAACTTGAACAAGGATTAACTTTTTCAAATTCTGTTTTCAGAAATATGACCATCAAAGTCTTATCTCGGCCGTAACAACTTTTCAGAATTTTTCGTGGATCCCTTCAAGTCGAATTCACTGCTAAAACAGTGAGTGTGATGAATTCAAAGATACTGGCATGTCATATAACAATCGATTTGTCAAGAAGGAATACATTGTTACTTTCTGTTCATCTTTTAATCATTATTGACATCGGCGCGCGCACGTGAAATCGCTTTGTCAACGCACGATTGCTCCAGTAGCCATACTCTAGAAGCTTATTAAGTAGCGGAAAATGGAGCTACTTATTGGTTTTGTTTATACACGATTTGAATCACCCTTCATCATTTCTATATTTTTTGAGGTAGAAGGTTGAAATTCGGAATGTAGCTTACTATTTAGGTTGGTTTTGATTGGTATACGTGGGTCGGAATTACGGGGGTGGGATTCAGAGAGGGCAACTTATATATTTGCTATTTAGGTACGTAAAGGCGTAAAATGCAGTATCCAGATTCCTCTAGGCAAGATCTACATTACTATGAAGTTTAGGCTCAATTGTTCCAGTGGGATCGGATTTGCGGGGGTGGCAGTCACTTGGTCCTTAGAACTATGGACATATGGCATGTGATGTATCGTACGTTCGGATATGATGAGAAAGAAAAGAAGATACGAGGTTTTTTTACATTTTTTACATATTACGTTCGAGAAAATCAATTTATTGGTTAAAAAAAAACTTGGGGAGAGGTAAAAGTGCAGATGAAGGGGTAAAAATAGATGACTTGCCTTATCCTACTCGAGAGGCGGGGGAGGTGGTTAATTTCTTTTTAATAAACGTATAAATGTATTTCTGCTTCACTGCTAAAGCTCCTCCTTGGAATGTTTACAAGATTTTATTATTATTTTTTTTCATTGTCTTCTGTAACCATTTGGTATTATTGTTATGTATGCTTTTATTTTAAACATTCCAAATATACAATGATATCAAAATTTCAATCTTATATACTATAGCAATTTCTAGGTTCATAATCATTGGCAATACTGTTCATTAAAAAATCTTAACAGAAAATCTTAAAAAAGCAGTTGTATGACATCTGAATTCAATTTAGCAGAAAGTTTCATGCAACATAATACGAACTTCATTAAAATCATTAGAGGCTACTCTTCAGTTTACGTTTTTAATTAACAACCTTGTATAATGTTTGGAACTTTCATTATTGTAATAATAGAACCCTGTAGTGAATGTTTGTAGAACATTTTTTATAAATTGTATAAATCTGTTACTTTTTAGAAATGTTTTCTTTCTTTACTATATTTCTCTGAAAACGATACAATTTTTTATAATTTTAGGCCGGGGTAGACCATAAAATAGAAATAATAATTCAACCAGCAGCCGTAACATTAGGTGAGTGGTAAAAATGAGTATATGCAAACCATTCGAATATACAATCAATCACGAGATGAACAACAGTCTATATGCAGTCTAGGTTATTTGCCATCTTCAAATCGTAAGAAAGCACTTATATTAATGGTTTCTTCAGCATATCAAAGAACCTAAATTATTTTCAAGACTCTATCACTGACTACATGAGCAGCTGAAGGCCTTTAAGAGTAACATGATCTTCATAATGAACGGGCTGTCAGAATCCGGCAGCACCTGTTACATATAGACAACATTTCAATATGTGATCGAATTTTTAATTAAAATGAGTATAAAACAAAATAATCAGTAATAACCAATATATGGAAAAAGCCAAGTGGAAATCATTAACTTACCTTCTAAATGGTTCCTCTTCTTCCAGATCTCCATTTTTCGAACCTAGCGAAATTGATCCTTCTGCTCTAACTTTCTTAAGGCTCTACTGCCTAGTTCACCCTCTACTGTAGATCCGCTCTCCACATATCCTTATTACTTATCTTATTACTTATTAGAAAACAGTACATTTGAAAATGAATGAGAATGAATGAGTCGTTACCCTGAAAAGCTAATAAGTTCTAATAAGTAATAAAGTTCTAATAAGTTTCTAATGAGTTTTTCTGTTTTTGTCTACATTAGCTAGCCATACCTTTCACTTTACCCACTCGATAAAGGGCAGGGGATGAGATTTTTTCACCGGGTTTTTTGCTAAACCCACATTTTAAATGATGCTTTACAACTTTCTAAATAACACATGGGGAATTTATTTATTGTATTCCAGGGTTCTTGTATCTTGTCCTTCTCTTAATATATATCCGTTCTTTATTCATTCTAATAATTTACTAACAACGTCTCAGCACGGGTTTACCCCGAAACGTAATACTGGCACAGCCTGTTATGAACTTACTGAATTCGTTTCCTCCCGAATGGCTAATAATAGTATGGCTGTTTCACTATTTATAGACTATTCTAAAGCCTTTGACTCGATTCCTCTTCGCCTATTATTCTTTAAATTGTCCTCCTTTTTCAATATCCGCGATCCCCTCCCTCTCCTGGCTAATCGACCTACTTTCCAACCGACGCTACTACCTATGTCACATAACAAGTCTTCATCAATATTAACTCGTAATCTAGGTGTCCCCCAAGATTCAATTCTCTCCCCACTTCTTTAACCTATTTATTAACGACTTACCAACCATCGTATCTCTCACTATCTCAATTTTGTACGCTGACGACGTAACTCTCCTTTTATCCAATACTCTATTTCTAATCTTATTGCAACAATCAATCAGACACTTACTATTTTAAGCCAATGGAACGCAGCTAATTCGCTATTGCTTAACGAGAACAAAACTAAGTTTATGTTCTTTTACCAACGCAATGACCAAAATATCCCTGACAACCCGCCTATTTTCTACAGCCCTCAACCTCTTACTCGAACAGAATCCTTTAAATATTTAGGTATTTACTTATCCCACGAACTATTGCTACTGTACTTTACATTGATTCATTCTTCTCTTTGCTATGGAGTTTTGTTCTGGGGATCCTCAACATCATACAATCTTACTCGTTTGCTCAAACTCTAAAAATGTTTCCTCCGAACGTTACTAAAAGTACCTAAATCTCAATCTATTTCCCAATATTTCATATATTTAGGGATATTGCCATTTACTTTTATTTCCCCGATTCAATTGTGTATATTTGTTTATAAAACACTCAATCATCAACTCACCCTCTCAACTCCCATCACTATCCAAGCCAACTGCGATGTACATACTTATTTTACTCGCTCCTCATCTATTATATGCTTCCCACTAGTCAGTAGTAACTACCTCAAGAGATGCATCTCCTACATTGGGATCAAATGGTGGTCCTCTCTTCCCGAGACCGTCCGCTCCTCATCCACAAGTAGTCAATTTAAAAAAAAACAAAAAACATTAAAATCTTCTTAACTAACAAATAGTTTACTCTCTAAACTTTATTGGAATTATTTTGTAACGTAGTTGTTCAATTTTTATATATTATTCATAACTGTATATAATTCTATATTACCGCTCCTACTGCGCCTAAGACGTCGGCCTCACGGCAATACGGGCTCCAGACAGGAGTTTACTTAAAAATGCCATTAAAATAAATAAATAAATATGTTAAGTATTACTCGTATAATGCTAATACGCGTAGATCAGGAGGGAGCATTTATTCGTTAGGCTGAAAAATATTGATAGCTCCATTCCAGTGCTGTCAAATATTGATAGCTCTGCTTATTCGTTGGCATATTTCTACAAAGCCACAAGCTATTTCAAAGAATACTTTGGACGAGTTATAGCTTAATTGTAGCTACAAGCTACAGACTATGGATATCCCGTCACAACTCATAGCTAACTACCCTTCAATCATGAACTCTCCAATCTTGGTCGGAATGGTGTCGTGATAAAGCTCGTGGCGCCTGGATTATCGATTGTCATTGACAGTTTACGATGGTGCATTATTGATATACTGTCTTGAGAAGTTGTGTTATACTCCTGTGATTGCTGTGTGATGACAGGTATGTTATACTCCATGGGAATTTCGGCTCATTTGGCTTATACCTTCTCAAGGAGGCAATTTCTCTGTCCAGCGGTATATAGAAATATAAATAATAGTAGATAATATAATAAGAAATGTTGAAGAAATAAGATTTTTTATGAAGAGTAGAAATAATGTTAGAATAGAAATAGAAAAAATACACAAGCGTTTAATTTTTGATATATGCCTGTATAGGGGAAATTATCTTTGCATTGAATGATGGGTACAGCTGCCATTTTTTGAGGGCAAGAGGAAGGCAATCCTATACTGCTACTCATCGAAGTGCGCCGTTTTTTCCCGACTTGTTATTGCATAACGATGGTAACGAGTTGTTGCGTGTTTGGATGTATTCTATAACAATGGCATAAGTTCAGAGCCATGGCAGCCATGGGTCTCGATGCCCTCAAAAGATGGCGAATATTCAATGTTTATGTTTTGATATTTCTCCCTATATGATAGATAAACATCATTCTAATCTAATTTATTACGAACAACAGATCAAATGATCGCTCAAGGAAAAGCTGGGACTTTTGATCTTGCCTTTATTGATGCTGATAAACCAGCCTACGACATCTATTACGAAAAGTGTCTTATTCTAGTAAGGAAAGGAGGCATAATCGCCGTAGACAATGTGAGTGGTCAATTTATTTTACCTATATTAAAAATTGTTCGATTCTTAATATATTTACTTATACTTTTTACTTTACTTTTCAAACCCGCTTATCCGTTAGGGTCGCGGGGGCAGCAGCCCTATGAAGGATCTCCAGCGATCGCGATCTTCCGCCATCAGGCGCATGTCCTCCCTGGTAATATCCAAGCGACTCGAACCCAGATTCTCCATGTAGTCTAGCCACCTGGTTCTAGGCCGACCCCTTGGTCTCTTACCCACCGGCTTGGAAAATAACAACTGCCTAGGAAGACCAGTTTGCGGCATCCGTATCATGTGGCCATATCAGCGCAACTGAGATCTCTCAATGCGGAGAAGTAGCTTCTCAACACCTAAAGACCCCCTTATTGTGCTGCTGTGCACTCTATCTAGTAGGGAAATACCTGCCACACCTCTCAGAAATCTCATTTCGGCCGCTTGTACCCGCGATCGCACTCTTTCGGTCATTACCCAAGCCTCATGACCATAGGTGAGAACGGGGACAAAGATAGATTTGAAGACGGAGAGCTTAGCTTTGTTACCCAGCTCACGTTTCGTTACCACGGATCGCCGCAGTTCACGTCTGACACAGCTTGCTGCACTGATCCGAGCATCCAATTCTTTCTCCTGCCGTCCATCACTCGTGAATGCAATCACGAGATACTTGAATTTCTCCACCTGTCTCACTGAGGCTCCCGTAACATGGAGAGCGCACTGAGGAGGCTGTCTTGAAAGGACCAGAACCTCGGTTTTAGCTACACTGATCTTCATCCCAGCTTCTTCAAATTTGGCTGCAAACCGGTCTAGTGCATGCTGAAAGTTCGTGCGAGAAGACCCAAGGAGGACAAGGTCGTCAACAAAGAGCAACCTCTCCACCAGGCAGTCGCCCACACAAACACGCTCATCGCCTCGGCTGCCCCTGTCTATCCAGTTCATAAAGATAATGAACAAGAGGGGCGACAGTACGCGGAGTCCAACACCCACGGTGAACGGTCTTGACTTAATGCCATTTATCCGGACACACATCTCAGAGCTTTCGTACAGAGACATGATAGCAACCAGTAATTGCCCATCCACCCCATACTCTTGCAACACTTGCCAGAGATTCTCCCGAGGAACTCTGTCATATGCTTTTTCGAGGTCCACAAAGCAAGCGTAGACCTCTTTTGCATACTCCCAGGATTTCTCAAAGATTTGCCTTAGAGCAAAGATGTGATCCGTCGTGCTTCGGCCAGGTCGGAAACCACACTGCTCCCCTGACAGTTTGGAGTCGACTATTTCCCGACTTCTCTTCTCCAGACACTTAGCGTACACTTTCCCAGGAATGCTGAGCAAAGAGATGCCTCGATAGTTGTTGCAATCTCTCTGGTCTCCCTTTTTGAAGGTAGGGATCACAATTCCTGTCTGCCATTGCTTAGGGGCCTGTCCAGATATCCAAGCAACCTGACACACACGAGTCAGCCACAGGATACCATCCTGATTTAAGGCCTTTAACATCTCGGACCGGATTTCATCATCACCTGCAGCTTTGCCAGTCTTCAGGGATTTAATTGCCCATCTGACTTCTGTTTCAGTGATACTACCGTGACTATTCTCCGCTCCAAGGTGCACCTCATGTGCCTCCGTTGTTGCTGTCACCAGATTAAGAAGAGATGCAAAGTATTCCTTCCACCTATGCAATACGCTCTCCTCCGTTTTCAGAAGCCTCCCATCTGAACTCTTAATAGTTTGTGATGAAAGAGACTTCTTTCCACGAAGGCGGCGCACGATCTGCCAGAACACCTTGTTTGCCGAACCATAGTCTGCCTCCAATTTCTCCCCGAACTTCTCCCAGGCCTTGGCTTTAGCTGTTGATACTGTCTTTGCTGCTGCTTTTCGCGCCTCAGTGTACCGCACTCGACTCGAAGTTGACTTATTTGCAAGCCATAGCAAATAGGCTTCCTTCTTTGCCTTGACAGCTTCTTGGACTTCACCGTTCCACTATGCAGTCCTTTTCTCACCGCCCTCCGTCACAGTCAGCCGCTTACGACCACAGCACAATGCAGCCGAAGTAATCACAGCAGTTTTAAAAACTGCCACTCCTCTTCAACAGTACCACGACCACTGAGTAGTTCTTTGAAACTTGAAGATATGTTATCTGCAAAGGTCTTCCTCACAGTTCTATCCTCCAATTCCTCCCATTTGATCCGCCAAGTTTGTCTGAACCTAGTATTTCGCTTGGTTGGAATGGGTTCAGAGAACCGTAAAGTGCAGACAACAAGGTGGTGATCAGTTGATAGTTCTGCCCCTCTTCTCACACGAGTATCCAACACTGATCGGAATAAGTCAGCTGAAACGATTACAAAATCAATCAGTGACTTCTGGTCATTGCATCCCTGTATCAGGTATACTTATGGACATCCCTGTGCTGGAAGAAGGTGTTCGTGATGGAAAGTCCATTGTTGCAACAGAGATCCAACAAGCACCTCCCATTCGCATTTAAATCGGGGTCACCATTCCTCCCAATCACGCCTTTCCACGTTTGATCATCAGCCCTTACGTGTGCATTGAAGTCGCCCACCAGGATGACAGAATCTGCACTCCTCTCCTGCTAAGAGCAGCATCAACTTGATCTAAAAAAAGTGGGTACTCTGTGACTGCATTCGGAGCATATGCAACGAATAGAGAGAGAGAGACCGTTTCCCTATCTGAAGCCTCAGGAGACAGTCTTCCATCTAAGGGGGTCCAATCTGCAATATAATCTGCCAGCCGGGGACTTGTGAGTATCCCCACTCCCGCCTGGGCAGTCATGTTAGGGTCGACACCAGAGTAGAAAAGATTCCACCCTCCTTCTAAGTCCACAGTTCCAGAACCCGGACGTTTCGTAGAGGTAATACCTATGATATCCAGTCGATACCGTTTGGCTTCCTCCACTAACTCTGATTCCTTTCCTGTCATGGAGAATACGTTCCAAGTGCCGATTGACAGCACCCGATCCCGTTGTTGCTTTACCTGGGTAAAGGCATGCGCTGTCCCCGACCGTTTCCCCAAGCGCATAGCGAGTGCACTGGTGGGGCTTCTCGGAGGCATTGCTCCGAGATAACAGCCGGGAGATTGTCGACTATTTTTCGAACGAGAGCCTCTGCCTAACTTCCGAACGCGGGTGACTTTAACCTGTGCCACATCGATGCAGTATGAATTCTCTCATTCGTCGACACCATGAGATATACATGTATGTTTGTTTGGATATTCTTCGTCTCACTTCTCAACCATGACCTTTCTGGTAAGGGTGACCCTAAAGTAGCAGTGCTACAACCAGCATAGCTCACAGAATCCCTGAAGCACCCAAACCCCTGACCCACGGTAAGGGGGCATCCACTCAGGGGATATTTACTTATATCTAACAATAATTTGCTAAAATGAATTTTAAAAAAAATTATCTACTGAAAAAACAACTTCCTATTTTCCGGAAGCACATCGTGCAACAGATAATTAAATATAATTTTTTCCATAATTTTCTTATTTATATACAACGTCACCTAAAACTTTGCCAGTATCCATTAACCAATGAGTATTTTCGAAAGTTAAATCTCACGTTGTGCTTATCGCAACAGTTTTTTTAACCCTTCCATTATCAGTTGAAATACGCGATCTACATTAAACTATAAAAAAACTCAGAGATAAAGTTGAATAAGGTAATTTTAAAATTCTAGGGAGAAAATACAGTATCTCGTTTGTAAATTCTTAATAAGTCGCAATTTTGCGTCGTTTCTGAATTGTTGGCCGATACAATTAAAGCAGAAAATCGAAGAAAAACCCCATCCATGATACGCGAGCTATGGATAAATTTAAAAATACATGGATATCTGAGTTTCAGGCGAACTTACTAAACAGAGCAGATACGGCATCTGGAAACATGCATTGCCTTCCAAATATGTGAGGCTAATGTTACCTTTCTGCATCGAAATCTTACGGTTGATGAAAATTTGATATCTTATGACAACAGAAAGCGAATAGCACGGTGCTCAATGAGGTAGTATCACAGAAACTTGTGTCCAGTCGTCATTGATGGACTACTTTCACAGGTGCCTATTGGAAACATACAGAACATCAACGCTTTGGGATACGAATGGTCCTTCCTCATCCTGCGCATTCACTAGACTCTTTCATATGTGGACCATTTGGGCCACTTCTTTAAGGGCAAACTGATCAGGATACTGTGATTATGCCATATTTCTTAGACTACTGCCATGCCAGCTTCTGCCTCCGCGGCATTTTTGCACAGAAATCATGTTGGGCACAGTGTTGCCAAGGGTAGATATTTTTCTCAATAAAATGTGTTTCTTCGTCTGTTATTGCTATTTTTTTTTATTTGTGTCAAAATCGGCCAATAATTATGAAACAACCGTATAATTAAAAAAAAAACAATATGTAAAAAAAAATATCAGAAATACATGCATCTCTCTATATGTTAGAGACATAGTGGATTTCATTACTGTAAGATAGTTTACTGCAAATATGTTGGAATTCAACTTTGTTCACTTGCTTATTTTCTATGTAGGTTCTTTGGGAGAAGTCAGTCATTGAAGAAACGTCAACTCGCCATTCTCATAAAGAAATTAAGGCATTCAACGATAAGTTGAGAGATGACAAACGTATTGACATCAATCTCTTGCCGTTAGGAGACGGCCTTACCCTAGCTTTCAAGCGATAATTGAATTTCAAGCTGTTTCCACAATATATAGTGTATTTATTAACATTTTGATTATAAAAAAATTCTTCTATTTTATATAGGAACATGAATTTCAAATAATGTAAACTTTTTTTCTTTTAGAAATATTCGGACTGTATTTACAGCAAAGCATTTTCTTAATAAATATAGTTACCTTTTTGGGACAAATTCGTTTTAAAACTACTTTATTTAAATGGATAAATGGTCATTGGCATTCCATAATGAAATACTTAATAGATTAATATTTTTATTATACAATACTCGTAGACGTTGAATTCATACTAAATTTATTATTGATCTTTTTTGTAAGTACTATATTTTGTAATTACGGTAACTATGATTGCCCTTTCTTAAAATAACTATTTTTTTAATTAATCGCTTTGCTAGCATATGATATGGAAGTGAGTGGTTTAAAAAAGGAAAACTGAGCGATCATTAAAATACATATCGAAAGAAATTGCTACTCCACCTTCATTGAATAATTCTACTAGCATTTCTTCATCATTCCAACCGATTCTTAAAACTCAGCATCAAGATTAATTGAGTTTATTAAAGCCAATCTCCATATTTTTACTGAATCGTAGGCTACTGTCTCGCATTTTCTTATGAATTTCGGAAATAATTCTACTTTATATTACAAGAGAATAAAGAAGATCTTGAAGACATTATAGAAACTTCATACTAGTTCATAAATCATCTTAATGGAAACATTAAGTCAATCAGCAGGCGGAAACCAACATTCAGCAAAAATATTGAATTACTATGAACTTGAACTGACTCAGACTGTACAGCATTACCGCTCAGTTTTCCTATGGGATTCTGCGCCTTGTGTTGTTGAAAAAGTCATACAGAGATGAAAGTGTCTGCCTGAATTGTAGAAGAGCATAGATAGAGCATATTCTTTAGAAGCATTTCTAGCTTGTTATATCTACTGTTTCCCGTAGAATGCAAAGCTGTATTAGAGAAAATGCGATTTTCGGACACGGCTAGTTAACGATCGAACAGGGCGCACGTACTTTGCTATTGAGACTCGCCTTATCGTCTCAGTCGAAACAGTCTTCCTCTGTAACAGGAGAAAGAAAAACATTATGGTAAACTGTTGTTCCGCAGCTGGAAACTCGTATACATTTGTTTAATAAAATCTTGTGAATATTCCAAGACGGGGCTTTAGCTGTGAAGTAATATTAAATTCCACAATTTAAAGTCTATAGTCGGGCGATTATAGGAAGACAATTGCCAATCACTTTCATTGCCATGGAAATTAGGCGACTCAGCCTTAACCTCATTCCAAGGTCACCCTTTATCCTGTACGAAATTTTCGTAAAAACATTTATTAAAAGCTTTTATTAACTTTGCTGTGTTAGTTGTTTAGGTCAAATCTTGTAATCAATATTAAACCAACTTTCCGACAAGCTAGGGAGCTGCAATTTGACACACTTATGCAGAATCGATGACAATTTATGATAAAGAAAAAAATTTTCAAATCGGTTCATTGGTTCGTGTTCTAATGGTACTAACTCATTACTACGAATTGATTGTTGTAACAATTGGACATTTCGTTATGGCGAGAGTAAATGTATCTATTGTTTATTGTTGCAAAATTAAGCTGTATTGTTGCCACTAAATAAAACATTATAAAAGCTTGGTTTGATAAAACCTTTTTCCTCTTAACTTGTTTTTTAACTGATATCTGTTGAATATCCATTAATCCGCTCTTCGAAATACCTCTGTACATTCACAATTATTTCTCTCGCTGTGCTCTGGCAACTGATAATCTTTAAGAAATAGAACAAAGCTGAGGAAGAGAGGCTGCGGTTAAAGATGATTGGCTGCGTTGGACATGTGACTACGCTTGCCAATCATAAGTGAATGGCCATGTGTCTTCCTAAAATCGCCCGAATATAGCTAAAATTACTAATAACCAACGGAAATACATTTAATTTTTTCCAAATTTACGTCTATTTTATTGCTCAACGCAGTACAGTTATTTAGTGATTGAGGTATTGAGCCTCGACAAACCGATTTCACGTGCGCGAGACTATGTCAATAATGCTTAAAAGATGAACAGAAAGTAACAGTGTATCCATTCTTGATGAATCGATTGTTATATGATATGCTATTATCTTGGTATTCTTTACACTCACTGTTTTCGCATGTGAATTCGACTTGAAGGGGTCCACGAAAAATTCTGAAAAGTTGATACGACCGAGCTAAGACTTTGATAGTCATATTTCTGAAAACAGAATTTGAAAAAGTTAATCCGTTTTCAAGTTATCGTGCAAACGGCGGACAGCCGGACGGACGGGCGGATAAACGTACAGACCAAGGGCGCATTCTTATAAGTAGCTTTTATGCTAAAGCTCCTAATAAAGGCGTGGATTCTACTTGCGTAAAAACAACGGCAGAAACCACAAGGCAGAAAATGTTCTGACGTCAGTTCCTGCTCTCTTCTTTCTGCCTGACAGAAAGTTCTCTTATCTTTGTAGGATATGACTCAATCCAACTCGAAAAAAAGGAGTTTTCTGTCAGGCAGCAAGAACAAAGCAGGAACTGACGTCAGAACATTTTCTGCCTTGTGGTTTCTGCGGTTGCTTTTACGCTGTGGGCCTCGGTGGCTCAGTGGTTGCGTGATCGCCTCTGATGCCCGAGGACGCGGGTTCGATCCCGGCCGAGGACGACGAGGATTTTTTCAGGGGGAAAATTCTGAGATCACGCACTTCCTTCGGAAGGGAAGTGAAGCCGTTGGTCCCGTGTAGTCGTTTGCCGGCTGCACTTTAAAGAACCCTTGCGAGGCAAAATTTGCGGCCCCTATATTTGCGTTAATACCAAACAAACCAAACCAACCAACCAACCTTTTACGCATGTGGAATCCACGCCTAACTGGACTCTTGCAAGGAAGGTATAGAAAAGCAGTGGAAGCAGTGGCCTCTTTGAAGGAAATTAACCTAATTAACCTAGCTTCTATAATTCCGACCACAATGGGCCATTCCTGCCCAAACTTCATAAAACTCGTAATATATGGAAGTTCATTCAGGCATCGCTTTAAAAATTTAATTCAATTCGTATGGATGGTTAAGATACGCCGTTCACACCACCTTATTGTTGTTGTGTTTTTAGTCAGATTTCTGATTTGGAACTGTCTAGAAGAATATACATAACAGATTTTACCCTTCTAAGTCCAAACTTGTCGTAGATAGGAGAAGTACAGACGGACACAGGTCCATGTTTCTGTGAACTTATTTCGCCATAGGATTACGAGTGATATGAATGGAAATTCTACGAATATCAATTTTTCCATTTACAAAACTGCATTCTTCTTAATGTAAATTTTTCTGGGCTCTACTGTTATACTTAAAATGATTGCTTAAGTTAGTTTATTTCCTTTTACTTTGTGTTTCAGTTTACTATTTAAAACCACCAAAGATAAGGAATCTCTCCGATCGCTCAATATACAGGATAAAAAATAAAAACGACCAGCAGTGTAAATTTCCGGTATTGGAAGGAATATACAGAATGACCCAAAAGCCCCGTACACCTTCTATTTCCAAAATAGACATAAAAATAAAACATCTGAGTACACAAGGAAAAAAAAGAAATGAAGACTACATTTTGGAGTATAGGACAAGCTTTGGCTCTATCTTGAAATCCGCCAAACTGGATGGAGTGGAAAGTGAGTCTTGTAGCATATTAAACAATACGATAATTTTCTGAGATATTCATTCCACTTGTCGAATTTGACCATCTGTCACTGTATGGAAGCTATCATCACTGAAAATTTGCATGTTCAATGTGCTGCTTCCCTTGTCTGGGCCTTTCTCAAAAAGTTTCTGTATCATTTGTATTTTTAAGGACGCCAATGTTGGGTTTGAAGAATCCGTAAAATGGACTTACGGCTGACACCAGTTTCCGTCGCCTGACGTTGCAGGATCTTAACAAAAGCCATCAGGATCATCGTTGCAGGAACCTTAGTATCGGTCTTTGGGCGACCCACTACCTGCCTTATCGCTCATATCTCCTGTTTATTTGCATTTCAACAGGACGCACGGAATAATTTTATGAAAATTTGACGATCTGTTGGAATGGTAACAGTAAATTCATTTCCTATGGCTCGACTGTTTCTTTCCCCAGGGATCAGGATTTGCTCTTATCTTGTTTAGTGCCATTTTCAATCTTCAATCACCTAAAACGAGTTTACGAACATTTCAATTTTATTTCCAAATTGCCATGCAAACTTTCGTGTGTTTCTTTACCATAGGCTATGTTATTTTAGTGTGATTCTTATTGTGAAACGAAAATGTTTGATCAAATTCAAGGAGAACTTCGTGTCTATCGAATTTTCATCTTGCAGTTAAAAAACATCATTTTGTTCATCAGCTTTTACTCATATTGACCTGGCATCGACTTCATCAAGCTCTTTTCTTAAATTCGCCGTTCATTCTTCCAGCATTTAAAAGGACGGTTAATATTAATTAAAGATTGAAGTTAAAATCTAAATTAGATTGTTAGATGCCTGGTAAATTATGTAATGTACTATATTATCTTGATATGTATCATTAATTTTTTGTATTAAAAGGCAACGTCTTTAGAACCCACTCCCTTGCAGAACATTTAATCCAGATCCGGAACAATTACTTCAAGTGACCGCTTGATTTGAAATTATCCTTCACATCGAGCCAAATGAGTAATGTACAAGGGCTTCATATTTTAAAAATGAAATTTTATTTCCTGATTAAATAACTTCTGAATGAAAGAAATGATTCATTGAATGAAATTATGGTTTTCAGAAAAATTAGAAAATAATGTTTTTATTATTTTAGAGAAACTCTGCTACAATTAAAGAATTTTTACTAATTTCATACCGAAAAATATAAAAACGTTTTTTTTTAATAACATTACAAAACCAAATCGTAAAATTAGAATTGCCTGAAACGAACCAGTCATAACAAAATTAAGACTTATTGCTTTGTTCTTCTATTGTTCTGCCTAGGACGATTAATGGTCGTCCTAGGTTCTGTCTTGCATTAAAAAAAAATACGTCCATTATACAGTAGTAAACTATCAAAGCACAAATGTTATATAACCACGGAAACAATCAACATACCTTGATTCACGCTTTATGAGTTTAGAAAAATGCTCAACATATTTTTATATAAAATTATTTCAGTATTTTAATGTACATCATTTTCCTAATTTGATCCAAACTATGCCTAGAAAAAAAAAGCAGTGTACACAATTGATTTAATTATTTTCCATCATAAAGGCAATGTTTCCACTATTATACAGATTGTCACTCTAATCTATCTATAGTTTCCTCCTTTCTACCTGCTCACGGTATCGGAAGCAAAAAATATTGTTACCTTTTCCTGAATAATAAACTTTTCCAAGGCCGACCAGGCTAGCATTTGTTGACGGTTAAAGGCATTTTCCCCCTGCACTCCATTGGTCGTCATTGGTGGACGGAGAGCATGTGCGTTTCAAACAAATTTGATAAGTAGCCGTTTAAATTTTACGAAATTTTAATTTGCATATGTGAATACTTATGTTGCAAATAATTCCGTATATTGCGCATTACCTTATCTAGCTCTTACGAAATAAAATCATTTAAATTACATTAAAGTTAGTTCGAATCACATGTTTAGTTGAAGTTTATTGCAGATTTCAGGTGTGGCGGTTTGTTGTAGATATAATTATTAAATGCCATAATCCTTAAATACATTGTGAGTGATGATTCAGTTTTTCTTTTAAGTTTATTCATACTCGTTTCCGAAGGGGAGAGCTTGTTTTGGAGTATCCTGCATTACGTTTTGCTATTTCTTCCTGTTGCTCTTTTTAAAGTCGTTTTGTATTATATCAGCATAGTTTACGAATAGTATAAATCTTAAAACTTTTCTTTACTTAATAATTTTTTTCATAGACTATCAATGCACATTGAGCTGGCGTTCATTAAAAAATTAGCTTTTTCCATCTGGCTGTGTATTTGTTGATAACACAGGCCAGCGATGAAAAAAAAACAAAAACCTTTCCGTTGAATTTGCCTTATTCTTGGTGGAATTAGTGTGCTAAATTCGAACCTGCTTGTAGATTTTTTCTATCACGTCACATTTCCAAGTTATGCACATGGAGACTGCAATGTTAAAGTAATGGGTGTGAAGAGAAGCGGCTGCAATGTTCAAGTACCCATATTTTTGGGCCACAAGGAAATTTATCAGGCCACAAATTCGGAATAATTGAAAATGTTTGAAAAGATAACTTTTTAAAAACAAGAAATCTGTGGGTGAGAGAAAATAACTGAGGTCAGATACAGATTCAGCACAAAAAAAATCATAAGAATCAGCTCTTAACGTTAAAAAAAGTATTTAAAAAGTTATTTTTTGTCGACCGGTGTAATCAGATTATCTCGAGACATCTGTGACAAGTTAAATTGTATTTCCACAAGATATAATAATCAGTCATTCTCATTTACCAGAGTAATACAATGCATCGTAGATTAACATCTATAACGTACTATTTTTTTTTATTATTATTTTTTGAGACAGAGAAGGCTGAAATCTGTACTCAGCTGTTACTAAATCTATTGAAAATTGAATACCATAAAAATTATAAAATTACGTAAAGAGGATCGTTATAAAGTTATCGTAACGGATAACATAAAGTACTATTTTTTTTTAGTAGAATAGTGGAATTGCTAATTCGAAAAGGAAAGGCCACCATTGGCCCTGTTATGATGATGAAATGGGATAAGAAATAAAGTTTGAGGAAATAACTATGGGCTGCTGCCCCCGCGACCCTAACGGATAAGCGGGTTTGAAAAGTAAGTAAGGAAATGACTATTTTTAGAAGACCAATGAGGTGTATTGAAAAATACTTAAATGAAATCGCTTCTAACTTTTAATTATACAACAGAGATCCTTCAAAACAATGGTTTCGGTGGTTTACAATGAGGAAAAACAGACGAACAAATGAAGTGGAAAAGGCATTTTATGGAACTGATTGTCATGTTTTTAGAATATTTGGCGAAAAGATATAATAATCCTCATTCTTTAAATCAAAATTTTAAAGACTGACACTCGAAAATGGTACATTTTGCTGCGATTTTTTTTTTCTTTTCGATTTCGTCATCTTGACATTTAACGTGCTTAATTCTTCCTATTTTTTATAACCTTCCCGAAAATTCGATTAAAAAATATAATTCCGAATGAGCTATGCATTTCCGTATTTACAATTAGGATGAAATCTCCATATTTGCTTTTCTAAATAATTACGTTTGATTATTCTCTGAAGAAAGTGTTATTAAAGCAGGTGTTTCATGATATATGGAAGATTTCGAGTACTGTTTAAGCCACATGAAGTCAAGATAAGAAATTGGGAACCTATTGACAAGACGATTATTATCTGGTTATAACTCGCTTCACTATCATAGTCTCAATTAAAGCAGTTAAAGGGAAGGTAGAAGGAATCATTACATGCTCTTCGTCGTCTTTTCCTTCTCGATGTAACCTTGAAATTTAGTCTCATTGGATTGATTGATTAATCTATTAGATTAAATTATCACATGAAGCAAAATATGAAATGACTAATTATAAATAAATGAATAATTGATAAAGAATTCTTTTTTTTATATGATCTTTGTAAAATTTCAACTAATTATAAGTATTTAAACATTTAAAAGGATGTTAACCACTCCCATTTGATTCCTTCTTATAAGATCAGATCAAAGAAAATAAAATCTGTCTATTTTTTGTGTTATGGTGCAATAGTTGTTGAGAAACATTTAGTAAACTGATAGATACTGAAACACATCAGTATCAGTAGCATATCCAGTTCAGTTGTCTTCATAATTGAGAGGAGCGATGTTGTTCTAGTTGTTTGCTTTTAATAATCTCCTGCGTCTATTTCTTTAATTTCGAATTCTTAGAAGTGGGGAACAAGGAAACTTAAATTATTGTATATTAATTAAGATGAATAGTACTCCTTTAATTAAAATAGGACAAAATTAAAATAAATAATAATAATAAAAAAAACAACTTTTACTCGGGTGACTTTTTTCATTGTTTTATTATTATTATTATTATTTATTTTAATTTTGTCCTATTTTAATTAAAGGAGTACTATTCATCTTAATTAATATATAATTATCACTACTCCTACGTTTATAATTAAATTATTGTAATTTCATGTATTTAAGATATTTTTTATTCTTGACTTTAATTTAAAAAATTACAAATTTTTGAACTTGGGCCTAATGTACAACTACGTAGTAATTATTATTAATCTTTTTATTATCACAGGAGATCAAATGATACTGCCATTGACTTCAATTATTGATAAGATATTCAATAATTGATAAGCTTATACAAGGTAATTCTAAATGACTGAAACTACTGTATGTTCTTAGTATAAAATAACTATTTATTACAAGACAAAGTATAAGATATCAGTGAACAGAAAACGCTCAATGTTCATCTGCATTTAATGTTCATGGGAATTATGATGAATCCCAAGCATTTAAACGTGAGAACTAAGTATCACACTGCAAATGTCCATACGTCTGCAAATTTTTGCAAAAGCAGATTGTGACAGAGGAGAGATATAAACAGTGTCCTTCAAATAACACCACGTCCTTTGCGTACAATGCATAGAGAAAGGAGGTAAAAACTCCATAGAGAAAGGTACCATAGCCAATTCAGCGATGAGGCAACGCCAGTTTGCGATATGTTAATGAGGTGAAGTACCATCTTTTTGGAACAGATTCCCCTCAAGTATTCATCTAGTTGCAGGGTTAGCTTAGTTACTTTTGGTTCCATGAAAAACATGGGCCGAAGACTGCACATCAAGCAGAGATATAAACTTTGAGAGTTTTCTATTCGTTGATAAGCTTACCTTACCTTACACGTTGTTTTATATTAGTTACACTGTACTAATCAAGCAAGTAGTTTCATTCATTTAGAATTATTCTATATATTACTGTAAAAAGTAGAAGTACATTGATTTTAAATCATAAACTTCAACTTAACAATTGCAAATTTTACTCATTCACCATTTGGTAATTTAATTTCGTCTCCTTTTATTTTCTAGTACGAATATGGCTGGTAAAAGTTATCATACCAAGGACAAGTTGATAAAGTACATAACGGACCATTCATTACGAATGACTCCTATTCAATCCAAGCTCCAGGAGGTACTACATTTATTAATAAAATTATAGCCACAGACGTGATTCTTAACCACCATCCCACGTGGACCACTTACCTTACAACGAAGTGTCATAGAGGCTCTTATATTACTACAAGCAATAATAACAAATAAGCTGTCTATAATTAGCAATATTCAGGTATTTAAGGCTTATTACTGCGACGCGTTTCGGTTAGCATCTTCACGGGAAAATTCTACAAGGTATTCTTATACAATACAGGGTGATCCAAAAGTCAGTTCATACAGTATATAGGCTGTCCCATTTTAAAGTTTCCCCTCCAGCACATGGGGTCGAAGAAAATTCCGAATGAATATGGGAGGGAGGGTCTATTTTAGTACCATTCGATTGCCCCCTCCGAAACAAATAAATTTCATTCGGAACTGTTTTCGATCCCAAGTGTTATTTTCGAGATATTCCAGGGAAAACTTTAAAATGGGACACCCTATTTATAAAATGAAAGCCATTAAACATACCGAGGGGGATTTCATTCGTTCTACTGAGATTAGGGCTGTGTGAGCTGTAGCTCCGTCCCGTTAATAATAACCTTGTTTGCATTCCATATCTAACTGCTCTACAAATTGTTCGAATGTGTTGCAATAACGTTCCGCTTTAACAGTGGTCCAGTGGTTGCAATAACGTGCTTTAATGTAATATGTACTTCAATATCTTTCCTCCCCTACCCTTGTGACTTTTGACTTGAAAAGGATCTTCAAAATCAGTATACGTTTTAAAAAAAAAGGCCTGACTGCTACGATCCTGTCTTTTGGTGAAGACAAAAGTATAAGAGGAAGCAATGATAAAGATAACAAAAGTAAAGGAGGAAGTGATAATGGAAATGACTGAAGTAAAGGAGGAAGCAATGCTGGAGATGGATAAACTATTCTCAGTCGGTCCCACTCGGTGTTTGCTGTTAATAAGATTTACAGCGATGTAGATTTCCCATCATTCGATCGTTCGTGATCTTTGAAGCATTCTCTGAATGATCTCTTCGTGGAACCGAAATAGACGGTTCCTCAATCCTTACACGAGAGCTTGTAAACATCACTGGCCCTGTATTCGTCGTCTCGAACTTTTCTTTTGGGTTCATGGCTCAAATTCAAATATTCCGTAAATCAATGGCCACAGGCTTCTGTCCGATTCAAAAAATGATTAAGACGTTCTGTTTTGAAATTCAGATGAAATGTGTTACCCCATCTATCGCGAAAATTCTTCAGATGTTATCTATTAATATTCGTTTATTGGCATTCTAATTACTGCAAATCCTGAACTACACGAACAGCTAGTCACCCTTCGATAATTCTTCTTCGAAGGAAAAATGGGATTATGGTATTTAAAAAATTTTGAGTTACATAATTTTTATTTTCAGTTTGATATTAGTTAATTTATAACAATTAAACGAAAGGAACGAACCGCGTTTCCACAAAAAGTAACACAAAGAACTTTCTGTGGAAAATCGGTTCGTTCCTTTCGTTTAATTGTACTACTATCCACAGACTAAGGTAATACTTATTTTATATTTTCAGTTTACAATAGTTTTAAATTTAAAAATTATTTTTTTGATTTCAGGAGACCATGAAACATCCTTTTGGGCGCATGATGGGAGCACCAGAAATTACACAATTACTAATGAATCTTATCAGGCACACAGGACGAAAAAATATCATTGAAATCGGTAGCTATAGATTCTGTTCTTCCCTGTTATCTACAAATTGGTTTAGAAAATGAATCATCAATTCTTTTAATGGTTTAGGTGTTTTCACGGGCTTCAGCACATTAGGTTTTGCAATGGCTATTCCTGACGATGGTAAAGTAGTCGCGTGTGATGTCGATGAAAGTTCCATTAATATTGGAAGACCATTTTGGAAAGAGGTAAACAAAAAGTGAATCATTCTGATATGTAAATACCAGATTGATGAAAATTTTCAAGGGTGTCTCAAAGAAATAAATATTGACACTTTGAATATTTATTAACACAATGTCAATGTATATTAAAATACAATCAAGACTGCGTTCAGTAGCCATTTTGTCTAGATACTGATATTCTATAGATCATTTAGAATTTGGGTACATTCTCTTCTCCCTCTATAAAAAAGTCAATTGACATGAGATTAATTGCTTGTGGTTATTCAAAACTACCTCTTAGTCCATTTGTTCGATAGATTTTCATGAAGATAATCATGGGCTTACGAGTTTGAGGGATTTTAATAAAAAGAAATCGTTGAAATCACAATGGTAATGGAGAAGTGCTTCATCTGTATGTTTGAAGTAACGGTGCGTGATTGAATTTTTAAATGGATAACGCATTGAATCAATTTAGAAATTCATCAGTACATGAGGAACTTCTGTTATGAACAGGCAGTTGATGTTAGAACTATGAGACTTTATATGATGTAGTGCATTTTCGAACGATCTTCCCCATCTATTGTATAGCCTTGATTTAGCT
This sequence comes from Rhysida immarginata, assembly GCA_023313115.1. NCBI lineage: Eukaryota > Metazoa > Arthropoda > Chilopoda > Scolopendromorpha > Scolopendridae > Rhysida > Rhysida immarginata. The sequence goes on along the minus strand of JAHWFO010042181.1, from coordinate 1,328,677 downwards.
TCTTCGGACTTAATTTATTCCGTCTAATGAACGATGGATTTCGAAGGAAGTGGCACTATAACACGTATGTTGTACCATTGCTATCAAAAAACTGGCTTTGTTATCGATGGTGAATTTTATACGACATTTGATATAGTCTGGAGACTTGTGAGCGCCGGAGAGGGTGCATATAATTCAAAGGAGAATTTGTGGAAAATTAATGACAGGTAAATAATGGTCTGAAATGCCATGAATTAAGTTTATTTTCCTAGAAGTATGAAATTAAAAACATGAGGTGCCTTCTATTGAGATGTGCTCATTCACAATTTATGTTGTAATCACTAACTGTTCCCATGATCACTTTTTATCGATAGCTCAGGAACAGCTACACCCAAACCTTTTTGAGCTTTATTTAATCATATTGCTCAGTTAACGTCGAAACGTTTATCATTGCATTTTTTTCATGGTTCTTCCTTCAGTATACTGTACGAGGTGCATTCAAGTTCTAAGGCCTCCGATTTTTTTTCTCCGGATTGGAAAGAGATAGAAACATGCGCATTGTTTTAAAATGAGGCCGCGTTCATTGTCAATACATCCCAGAGATGGCAGCACCGTATGGCAGATGGAATTTTACCGCCAGCGGCGAGAATGAGAACTGTTTTAGATACTTAAAATGGCGACGTTTTCCTTACTTGAACAGCGTGCAATCATTCGTTTTCTGAATTTGCGTGGTGTGAAACCAATTGAAATTCATCGACAGTTGAAGGAGACATGTGGTGATGGAGTTATGGATGTGTCGAAAGTGCGTTCTTGGGTGCGACAGTTTAATGAAGGCAGAACATCGTGTGACAACAAACCGAAACAACCTCGGGCTCGCACAAGCCGGTCTGACGACATGATCGAGAAAGTGGAGAGAATTGTTTTGGGGGATCGCCGAATGACTGTTGAACAGATCGCCTCCAGAGTTGGCATTTGTGTGGGTTCTGTGCACACAATCCTGCATGACGACCTGAAAATGCGAAAAGTGTCATCCAGGTGGGTGCCACGAATGCTGACGGACGACCACAAGGCTGCCCGTGTGGCATGTTGCCAAGCAATGTTGATGAGCAACGACAGCATGAATGGGACTTTCTTTTCGTCGGTTGTGACAATGGATGAGACGTGGATACCATTTTTCAATCCAGAAACAAAGCGCCAGTCAGCTCAATGGAAGCACACAGATTCACCGCCACCAAAAAAATTTCGGGTAACTGCCAGTGCTGAAAAAATGATGGTGTCCATGTTCTGGGACAGCGAGGGCGTAATCCTTACCCATTGCGTTCCAAAGGGCACCACGGTAACAGGTGCATCCTACGAAAATGTTTTGAAGAACAAATTCCTTCCTGCACTGCAACAAAAACATCCGGGAAGGGCTGCGCGTGTGCTGTTTCACCAAGACAACGCACCCGCACATCGAGCTAATGTTACGCAACAGTTTCTTCGTGATAACAACTTTCAAGTGATTCCTCATGCTCCCTACTCACCTGATCTGGCTCCTAGTGACTTTTGGCTTTTTCCAACAATGAAAGACACTCTCCGTGGCCGCACATTCACCAGCCGTGCTGCTATTGCCTCAGCGATTTTCCAGTGGTCAAAACAGACTCCTAAAGAAGCCTTCGCCGCTGCCATGGAATCATGGCGTCAGCGTTGTGAAAAATGTGTACGTCTGCAGGGCGATTACGTCGAGAAGTAACGCCAGTTTCATCGATTTCGGGTGAGTAGTTAATTAGAAAAAAAATCGGAGGCCTTAGAACTTGAATGCACCTCGTATTAAAGCAAAAAAATTTTAAGGCAAAAAATTTGGATCGTAATACCACAGAATAAGAATAATTCTTATTCTGTGATAATACGCTCCTCTGAAGTTGGCCATACATTCTGTTGTTGTAAGACATTAGGCACGTATTGGTGTGATATCTCCATCGTTTTAAACTCGTTCACTCACCCGGAAGCTTACTGTTGAATTGTTTTATATTCAGCCATTTATCCAATCAGTTTTGGTTATATATACATACTCGTATAATCAAGTGATAGATATTTATGAGCAGTCTATAATGTATAAAATTTGGTTAAATTCAGCTGAAAATGTTGATATTTTTTTGTAAATAATTTATAATTTATGCTAATTTCAGGCTGGTGTAGACCAGAAAATAGAAGTATTTATACAACCAGCAGCTACAACTTTAGGTAAGCAAGCATGCAAAGCCCTTACTTCATTTTTTTTTTAATAAACACGTTGAAAATGTTTTTGGGGGTAGTGCCAAATATATAAAATAAAGTCGCTCTACTAGCAATTCCAGTGTCCTGCTTATAAATTGGGTCAGCTTTTACTGAATGTTGTCAAATCCTGTAAAACGATTTTTATCGTTTGCCTAGGCATAAAACTAGACAAATTTGTAAATATATACTTACATAATAAAAATTGATTACATAAAGCAACAGAAAATTTATTTTCTCTGTTCCTGGGAAATAACTTTTTTTTATTTTATAGTAAGTTATACTGAAAAAGCCCTGGGAGAAGGTTAGCATTCACTTCGATTTTCAAATTTAAACATTGACATTATTCGAGGAGAGAAATCACTGTGAATTCAAGACGAACAAAACAAACGTATTCACCGGGATGTTTAAAAGGTTGGATGACAAGCTTTACCAAGGGCAGGTGGTACAACATGATGGAAGTTTACGTTGGGATCTTGCTTCGTGAAAGTGATAATCGTCGTGATAATCGTGATGTACAACCTTTTACATTCTCATTCTGTTTCATTTGTAGTTGGTTTTTATTTGCTGAACTTTTGGAAATAAAATCATAAATTCCTTTCTGTGAATTAAGAACATTTTGAAATGTCGATGTCTTGGAAACAAATGATAGCCATTTTACTATATTTTTCGACATAACCTATCAGAAAGTTCACTTTCCAGGAACAAAAAAAGATGTTGCTTTGTGTTATTAAAAATAAGAATTGGCTTTTATCCACGTTTTCATAAAGAAATTTAAAATAATATATTTAATAATGGTTCATAGATGAAAAATATAAAATTTCTAATCGAGCATTGTTAAAGATATCCTTTCCTTTTTGCATTTAATAGATCAGCTGATTGCTAAAGGTGAAGCAGGGACTTATGACCTCGTTTTCATTGACGCTGATAAGGAAGCTTACGATACTTACTATGAAAAGTGCCTTGTTCTATTAAAGAAAGGCGGCATTATTGCCGTCGATAATGTAAGTTGATATTCTTTTTTTATTTAAGAATAAGTTTGCCTGTATTAAAAGCTCTATCACAGAAACAGATCTCATTAAGGCACTGTAACTTAAGTATAGATATGCAATAGTACTTGATCCAGGTGACATACAATAAATACAGCAATAATATTAAAAAAAAAAAACAACAACATGCCAATTACAATTACATGCCAATTACAATTATACAAGGTGTAAATTAAACGTTGGGCCATTTATCCAAATTAAGTCATTTTTCTCGAAACGTATGCCGTCAATTAAAAACTTCCAAGAACATTTTTGTCTTATTTTGTCCTTAGGAAACGATCCTCCAATTACCGCCCAACACGTAATTTACACCCTGGATAGGCAAGAAAATCAGAAGGATTTTATTCCGCTATTCTGCTCTGATTCTCTTGCTTGGATAAGATTATGAAAATATGAATTTCTATTTCCATTACGCTAGTAATTAAATCGTTTCTTGCATAGGTTCTTTTGGGTAACTCAGTTCTCGAAGAAGATAATGACAAGCGTCGTGGACAAAAGGCGATGAAAGCATTCAACAAAAAACTTAGAGACGATGAGCGCATCGATATCAGTATGCTATCAACTGGCGACGGTCTTACTTTAGCTTTCAAAAGATAATTGCATTTGAAATGATAAATATTTTCACCAATAGAAATTCAACCAGTCATAAAGCATTTTTGAGATATTGGTTCAATATTATACGATTTCCATAAGCATATGAACTTCTTAAACAGTTGTTTGGAATAAATAAATGTGCCACAGTAAAATCTAAGGAGCCGTTTTTGAAGTGTTCTTTCTTTTTTCTAATAACTGATATTATACAATTAATTTTTTTTACTAACGCTAGGATTCAGTTAAGACTATGAATCTTTATGAATCTGTACGGTCATTCTATTTGATATTTCAGATCAAAATTCTAAAAGTATTCAGATTTTATCTTAAACTCGACTTCAGATTTTCAGGATAAAACTTATCAACGTAAAGTTTCCATTCGAAATGCCCCATAAAAAGACCCGCAGGCGTTAGATCCGGACTTCTTCATGTTATCGTCTGTTGACTGGCCGGGTCACAGGAGATTTTCGTCCAGATAATTTCGAACCTCCGTCGGCGGCCGAGCGCGATGGGGCGTAGGCTTTTCAGTTCTCCTATCTGCTGTGAGCATGGATCTTGTGTTTATCCCAGGAATGAGTAAAGATGGGAGATATGTAGCCTTATTTCAGAAACATGTTACGAAAAGGATGCAAAACGACTTAGATCTTAATCGCGCAAAAACCTAACCCATCAATCAATAAGGACTAGTTAGTTCCATTTTGTAAGAGAATGAAGTTTTCAAATTTTGATAACTTCGCGATGAAATCAAAACTTCCTGGAAAAGAGAGTCGCGTGAATAAAGTTATATAATAAAGAGTTGAGTCAGAATTTGGCTCTCGTTGTAGATATCATGAACATTTAAGTGAAGTTAATTTAAAACTTCAGTCAAGTAGTAGAAGAAAAGGTGGTAATGTGGCCCTCTCTTTTGCTTTCTTATAATTAAAGAGTTACAAGCTATCCTAAAGCCAGATACTATAGCGCGAAAAGTATGATTTTTTGATAAATAATATGCTCAAATTTTTTTAATATGTTTTTTATGGTCAATCCAAACAGATCAGATGAGCTCATGTAGGTATTATGGAAAAATGTATGGAAAAAATTATGTTATCTTATAAGAACGGGTAGTTAATCAATGGTGAGAAATCAGAGATTACCTAGGCACTTATTCCAACGTGGGAATTTTGCGCCAAAGGCCCAAAAACCCAAAGAACCTATAGGAAGCCAGACTCGCCAAGAAAACGAGTCAGACTGCCCAAGAATGTCCAATCTTGGAGAATGTCCTCAAGAAAAGTAGAACTTAACGTGAGGCGACGAATACGTGCCAGAGCGACACATTCAAAAAGAATATGATGGGCTGTTTCATCCACCAAGTTATACTTTGAACATAGTGGTTTCTCCCGAAGAATCCTCATTCTATAAAAATGTTTTCGTAGTAAATCATGACCTGCAAAGCTCATGAGAACCCGTTTATTCCTACTAAGCCGCAGAATACTAGTTGTTAGACTCTGAGTAGGTTTCTTAATCATGAGTCTAGCATGTCTTAGATCGGTGGTCTGTTCCCACCTTTTCGTCATCGCTTGATAAGAAATGTTGTTAATCTCACAGATTGCGGTTTGTTTGGAAATACCGCAAAAAGGTTCAGGACCACAGGGTGCCGACTAGGCACCTTGTTTTGCTATGGTAAAAAATAATGTTACTAAACACAAGAATATAATCAACATTCAATAGTCAAAATATTGAAATTAGTAATTAATAATATCTAGTATTATCTAACAATAAAACTTAGACAAGTTTTCTTTGAACTAAAATAAACATAATACTATACATAAAAATGTAAAAATTAACAAATCAAAATAATTAAAGTTTAATTCATGCAGAAGGACATTCCGCGTTTGCATCATTTTATTTAACGGCAGAAATCCGACGTAATAATATCCTTCTGGTCCGGCACAATCACTATGAGCTCACATTTACCATCTGTGGCATCGTAGCCGCTCTCTGGGCTTTGTACTACTGTTTCTCCCTTGTACATTGCCTCTACTATGGATATCACGGCCTCTACTACGGAGACCATGGTACTCTGTTCCGGTTACGACCGCATTTACCACCAAATAAAGTGGTACGAACACCAAAACACCGGGGGCCATATTACGAACAACAACAGGGAGCCGAAATAAAGAAATGCACTGGGTTTCAGGCACTGATGAAGGGAGCGTAGCCCCCAAAATATACAGTCGGGTGCAAAAAGGTTTTTACCTGCTTCGTAGGAACTGAGCTTAACGGATGTTGATCGGTTGCAAAATCAAGTTCTTTACTGACAGTCAAGGCAGATTATACTGGACTTGGCCCTTCTGCATAAAAATAGCGTAGCAGGTATACGCTTGGGATGTGCTATCACGTGCTCAACTATGACTTAAGTCTAAACCTTTTTGCACCCGACTGTACATCTGAGGCATTAAAAATGATTATTGTGGATTTGTGGTTTCTTCTCAACGCTCAATTGATCGTTGTATCCACAGTTTCTTAGGGATTCTTCTTCTAACATCATTACTGTTTGTCCTATCTACTCGGGAACACGTATGTCTATCCGAATTTGAAGTCAAAATCAAAATGTTCGAAAAAAAATTGACAACCAAAACGAACGATTTCGCAAATACCGTAATGGACCAATTGCATGCTTGAGTGGCGCCACAATCTAACTGCTGAAGCGTGCAATAGGTCCATGATGTGTTTAATTGACTTGTGCTTTTAACATCCTTCTGACAATGCAATACCACGTATTCTCAACTGGTTTTATTCTTACTTGTCAAAATAAATTTGTTTAAATGTATACATTTATAGCAAGAATTTTAGGAATATTTAGCAGTGAGCAACTGTTTTCATATTTAAGAATCATAAAAAGTGCTCGTAGAACAACAACGTGGGTATCGCTAGAGGCGATATCGAACCAAGAAGTATTCAACTATTTTAACCTGAAATTCTAAAAACGAGCCTCTTAGGTGAATAGAAAGAGGCAACTGAGCTTAAGTAGAATCAATAGACACAATGAGCAGCCAAAATATTGTAACCACCACTTCCCCGTGAGAATGCGCTCGTCGAAATGAAGTAAGGTGCTGATGGTATTTAACGGCTGCCGGGGTAGGTGAGGCATTTTGTCGACTACATATGCTTGTAATGGGGAAGGCTGTTGATTTAAGCGACTTTGATGGTCAGATTATGATGACCCGAAAGCTAGGGACGAATATCTCCAAAACGGCACGGCTCGTCTGGTGTTCGCGAGCACTCGTTGTTAGTACGTATGAAAAATGGAAGAAGGACGGTGAAACCGGTAATACGTAGATGCCAAGGCGTTGGACTCCATGCCTAATCAACGAACGGGAGATCGGAAACCGTCCCACTTGGTGAAGGCAAATAGGCGGCTGATGGTGGCTTAACTGACAGCCGAATACAACGGATGTTCAAATACAAGTGTTAACCCAGCATCATCGGCATTTACGACTACACTGTGCCCGTGAACTTAAATACATGAACCATGCAACAATGGAGAAGAGTTGCCTGGTCCATGAATCACGATCTCTTTCGCATCGCATCGAAAGCCGTCTTCCAGGTGATCGACACATATGCAGGTGGTGGAGGTATTAGGCTTTGGGGGACGTTCTCATAGCATCCCTGGTGGTTACTGTAACATACACCATGAAAGCTGTGGACTATCTGAACATCCTTGCTAACCAGTTACCCCTTTCGTGGCTTCTGTTTCCCCACCGCAGAAGCGTTGAATGGTTGTTCTCTTCCAGCAGAACAACGCTTCCCGTCACAAGGTCAGAATTATCCTACAGTGCTTTGAGGAATATACTGTGAATTCCAGTTGATATACTGGCCTCCTAACTCGGCGGATATTAACTCTAATGAGAATATATAGGATGTCAAATAGAGTCAACTCCATCTGATACAATCTTCCCCCGCACACATTCCAAGGACTTGTAGAATCCATGCCACGACGGGTTGCAGCCGTTTTGCGTGCCTAAGGTGGAGCATCAAGGTGTTAGGATGGTGGTCATAATGTTTTGGCTGATCAGTGTAGATATCTATTGATTCTGGCTTAATTTAGCCGAGTTTGCGAAGAGAAAACGTCAGCAAACGTAGTCCATCCTCTCATCTACCTTTTCTCTTGTGGCTCAAATGGATCAGACCGGCTCAGTCTTTCTCGACGGTAGAATCGAAAGAGGGAATTTTCGTAGGAAATTTAAGGCAGCATATTCTGGATTGTTTCTACTAAATCGGTTGAGAAGGTATTTTTGGAGTAAAATAAGATAATTTGGAGTTATCTTTATTTGCCTAATACATCGCAGAGTATGAATCGGAAAGGAAACTGTTCCCTTGCTCCACCAGCCCCTTCGTTCCACGGTCGTAATAAAAATTGGATTTTCCAAAGGTGCGCTAAATGAGCCCCTTTCCAGCCTCCACAACTGGATATTTTGTTTCCGTCGTGTAAATTGGAAAACTGAAGAATCTTGTAGTTTTAATTCAAGAAGCGGAGGGTTTCTAATTTAATACGGTAACGTTTAATCCTTAGATATTGCATATGGTAATTTGGAATCTTTAAGAAATCAAATGCCAATCATTGACTAATTTAATCTTAACGACATCCATATTATTTTCCTGGGCTATATTTAAGAACGTTCTTTCTTTCTTTTTGCAAGTTAAATGCTCTAATTCAAGATATGTAAGATCGACAAATGACTTCACGGGTCTTCTCGGTATTCTTCATCTTACCAGATCAGAGTATTGTTTCATTTTCATTCGCTTTTCTCCCACTTTCGAAACCATTTACATATTTGGTGAACAAATACAACTTCATATATGCCTGGACGACACATCTTTATCTTTTAATTTTACCTTAGATATCTAAAATTACATAAGTAATCGTAAATGCACGCAACCAAGTGTCATTCAGCTGCTGTCGATTGATACTTGGTTTTCAAAAAACTTGAGGTAAAATATTTTCGAGTGGCCCTCATAACACGTCTTATGGGGCACGAATCTCGGTATGCATTCTATCAATAAGATGGTTGAGTTTAGGCCTGGCGGATGCTCTGAGAACGCTTTATGGCTGATTGCGTGGTGTCTTTATGAAGTTCGGAGGAGGAAATGTTATGGTATAGGGCCGATTTGCATGGTGTGGATTGGGCCAACTTTTTCCAGTAGCAGAGCCTCGACATTTTCGGCAATTTTGCACTGCCAACATTGTGCAAGGCGATCTCTATATGCATGGACTTTTTAGGTGCTTTGGCACTCACGAGGCGTACATTCAGATCACGACAATCAACAGGCAGCTCATTGATTTGTGAAGACAATCTGGGATTAAACCATTCCTGTACCAACATAACAATTCTCCTTGTCACAAAACAAGATATGTGTAGGAATGGTTTAAGGAGTCAGGGTTTGAAGAAATAGGCTGGCCTGCATAGATTTCCGATGTATATCACATTGAAGATGGGATGATTTGTAGCGAAGACCATTGGCTAAAGATGGATGAAAATTACTGCAGCCCTCTATCAAAATCTGGTGAGTCTTCTTGGAGAGTAGAGGCCATAATAAAAGGAAAGGCATTTTAACAGCCTATCACCATATTAATTTTTGTAAAATCATGAGTGCACAGGTCTCCACAAACTTTGATCACATAGGGTTCATCGGTTCCTGATAACCGCAATATTTTATTCGAATATTTCCCTCATTGCTGGTCCCACATGTAGCCTCTGGGAGCAGTGCAGTGCAACATAGCGGTATCTCCCACTGCAGACATGGCCTTCCAGATCTCAAGATTTCAGGCCACGTGATTTATTCTTGTGGGCTAAATCAAAGATCAATTCTACTTATCGTCATTACCAGTCATTTAGATGGATAGCGGGGTCGCATTAACAATGAAGTCGCCACCATCGACTCGACTATGCTGCGCTGTGTTTGGGCAAAAATAACATATAGTATCTCTAATTGTCTTAGAAAAACATTTTCTCAACATGTAATTTACATTGTACGTTCATATTAGTCTGCAAAAAAATAGGATGATACTAAATCAAGGAGTACTTTTTGATTCATTCTATGTTACTATTGATCACATTGATTAATACGAGCTCTGTTTCTTTATTAGTGGCAACACTTTTATACACTACATGATCGAAGGAGTTGGGACACCCATTGCTCTACCGTAAAGCCGCAAAAAGCTTCAATCGGTAGTGTGTAGGACCACCCCGAGCTGCTATCACTGCCTCCACCCTACATGGCATACTGTCCACAAGTTTACGGTATGTGTCCACAGGTATTGAGATCAGGACTCTGGGCGGGCCAATCCAGTTCTTCAACCCGCATCTCGTCAAACCAGTCAGATATGGATCTTGCTTTGTGGCAAGGCGCATTGTCGTGCTGGAAGAGGAACGGCCCGTCACCGAAGTGTTCCCACAGCGCTGGAAGTGCCCCGTTATCCAGAATGGTCTTGTAGCCATCAGCATTGAGGTTTCCGTCCACTTTGATGAGCGGGCCCAGTCCAGTCCCACAATTACGGTAGGTGTTCACAGAGGTGTCCCAACTCCTTTGATCATGTAGTGTATATACACCAGGAAACAAACCCAATGTTTCTCGCTTATACACACGTTTGGGTGGTATCCAGTCTACCTTACAGTAAATCGAATCATCCATCCAGCAAGAATAGCGTCGTCTGTGAGAGATCAGGCTAAATGCATGAGAAAAATTATATGACGACGAGTTCTACACCATTTGACGGAATTCTGGAAATGGCAACGGACAAATCCACTTGGAACGCTATGAACACGAAGGGGAGGTTTTCCTACGCCGCATAACAATGGATGAGGCATGGGCACGATATCTGAGCCCAAACTAAAACGCCAATGGCATCCGCTTCCAACTGTTCCCGAAATTCTGCAAAGTGATATACTGTTCCATTCGCATTATCCAGAGAATAAGTGCTACCAGCAATGTACTACGGCTTTCACATCGCTCGTAACGAGTTCTATACAATGCTGGGAACTACATTGAGGAACTGTTGTCTTTTATATCGGTTGTAACTAAGAGTTGTCACTAATAAAGAAACAATTCTCGTATAAAAACTGAAAACACGCTATATTAATTTCCTTTGAATTTAGGCAACTATGAAACAACCTTTTAGTGCCATGATTTCATTTTCTGAAGTAACACAGATATTGATGAATCTTATCAAGCACACTGGTCGGAAAAAAGTTATAGAAGTCGGTACGTATATACTGGAGTTTGCCATGAGTATTAAATCTAAATCACTGAGTATTTCGTTAATATTGGAAAACCATTTTGGAAAGAGGTAGAGTGAAAAAATTATTTATCTTAAAAAGTAGGTTTGAAAATTTTTTTTTTTTGTTTTGTTTTTTTTAGCAAAAGTATATACCATATTGCTTGCGTTTAATTCGTATTTTAAAAAAAAACACGTGTCTAATAATTACTTATATGAAGAGCTGATTGGGTCCCCTTTCTCCAAAATGAATGTCTCACTAAAAACTGAAATTCTAGAAATTATTATTCAAATTATTCGAGTACTGTTAGGGTCTGAACAGAAGAGTAATTTTTGGAGTTTGGAATTTTGGAGGTTATATTTTAATTGATCACAGCGAGTTCGTATATAACTCGGGATTTAATTAATTTTCGTTCAGAAAATCCTTCTATTTTATATGGCTTCGGAAATTGTGCGTGAGAAATGCACACTCATGAAAATAGAGAGACTTTTCAGAATAAATGAATGCTTGGAAATTTAGGTAATTAAATTAATATTAAAAAAAAAAGTTAGTTAAAAAACTTTTCACGGAGTAGATAAAAATGCAGAACCCAATCTTCAATGCGATTGCCCCGTCACGTTCAAGACACTGCCTCCAATGCTCCACTAATGACTGAATTCCTCGAGCGAGGATGTTTCGTGGTTGTTCGAAGAGCGGCGGCTTGGGTGATCCCCATCACATACCGCTTAGGACAAATGAGTGCGTTGTCATTCAATTACACGAGCATCACGCTCTTCCCAGTAATAAAGCGACGAGTTTTATCGTAATGAACTTTCTATTTTCGTCATAATCCGTGTGCCTTGGTCCTGGAACCTGTTAAACGAATTCAATGTCATTTGAAGTGCACCTCATCGTATCAATTTATTTACAATTTAAATTTTTTTCTTATATAATTCCATATATTACTGTAAATTAATCGCAATTCTTTATTAACTAAAATTGTAATTGATTATTATTATAGGCTGGTGTAGACAAGAAAATCGAAGTGATAATTCAACCAGCAGCCATTTTATGTTAAAATCCCATTCTCTTAATAAAAAAAGCCTAATAAAAACATTATAATCCATTTTATAATTCATTACGTTTAGGAACAATTTCTGTTTTTTTTTGCTTTTTCTTTAAATCCAATCACACCACACCTTCATTGCCTCTATTTCTACAATGTTGTCGCACAATCTGAAAATACCATTAAAAATAAGGGTTTCTATTGCACATTTGAAAGATGACTTCCATATTCGAAAATGGCGTCTTTTTTTATTATTTTGGAAATGGAATATACAAGTGCGGCATCGGAACCAGACGAATTTTAAAATCAAGTTGGCATCCAACAGAAAACAGAATTTGCTAAGGGAAAATTTCAGCATTTCTTAAAGTTGCGATGCACTGATTATACAAACATCAAAACTCCCTTCGAGGACTATGCAGGAAAATTTTAGAAGTTATCGTGCTTCTGCTTGCGAGAGCGTTTTTCAAAGTGCTGACTTACCAAAGCTAGCAAATTGCGATGCAGAGGCAGTTTGCAAGCAACACGTTACAATCTTACGAAAACCTGTATACACTGCTTGACAATTGCTAAAGAACAGCAATATTTTTGTCAATAAATACTGCCCAAAGAAATAAACGTTACCAAAACTTTAGTAGACATATTACAGTGACTTTATGAACACAAAATGGCATGGAATTTGAACTAAGGCAACGAACATAATGGCAAAAGCAGAAGAGGTGTCATGAAGCATCAATGAGTGACTAAAGAAAAATGTTGGTTGTTTGTCACCGATTTGAAATGTGAGACCTTTAGTAGTGAGTACTGCCTCCTCGAACCGCAATGCATGTTTTGCATCTGTTTGGCATGCTTCCCACCAGACCGTTGAGAAGAGCAGTCGAGATCTTATCACATTCTTCCTGTCAGTTCTCCAGCGTTCTGGGAGGAGGATTCCTTTGTGCCACACATCTACCAAAAGCGTCTCAGGTATGTTCTATGGGATTGAGTTCCGGGGAGTATGCAGGCCACTGCAAATGCTTGATATCCTTACTCTCAAGAACATCCGATACCATGTTCGCCTTGTGTGGACGAGCATTGTCGTCCATGAACACAAAGTCTGGACCAACTGCTCACGGAAAAGACGAACGTGGTCCAGAAGAATCTCCCTGCAATACCGTCCTGCTGTAGCAGACCCTCCTACAAAGATGTGAAGGGGTGTTCTGGCATCATGGATGATGCTCTCCCCACACCATGACTCCTTGACCAAAACGTTGTATTTCCCGAACGTGTTGTTGGTGATAACGAGTTCCCTTTTCACGCCAGATCAGTTGATGCCCAGAATCACTCTGCATAGTGAACCGAGACTTGCCGGAGAACATCATCATGGACCGCTCCTGATCGCCCCAAGCACGATGCTCGTTACACCACTCTAATCTCTTCCTGTCAGTTCCTGTCCTGTTGCCTAGCGATTCCAAACTTAGGTTTAATTTCTCCATGCTTTTCAATGGCCAACTACTGGAGCTGGAGTTTCTGTAGGAATGTCTGAATGCCCAGAGATATGCCGATTTCCTGGAAAACAGACTGCATGAACTCTTAGAAGATGTGGTTCAATCCATCAACAGATGTGGTTCAACACGATGGGGCCCCTCCTCATTTTGGTAGAGTTGCTTACTGAATGGCTTAACATGCACTTCCCTAACAAATGGATTGGGCGCAATGGGCCCATAGCATGGCCACCTCGCTCACCGGACCTTAATCCACTGGATTACTATCTGTGGGGACATTTGAAACAAATGGTGAACAGTGTCCAGATAGACACATGGGCACAATTAGTGGCCAGAATAATAGCATCGGCTGACGAAATTAGACGTGATCATGAGGTAATGACAAACGTATACGAGTCACTTATTCGACGATGCGATGTCTGCATTCCGGCTCAAGGAGGCCACTTTGAACATTTCTTGTAACTTGAAAAGAAATAAAAATTGGACCCATGTTAATGGGACTTTTTGTGTTTACTTTGACCTCTATAATACCCCCGATTTGAATCACCCTGTATAATAGTAGAAGTTGAACCTTCCCACTAGTATTCCGTTTCAGTACTCCCACTAGTAAATTTTGTTTCAGTGCGACAGATTGCGAAAAAAGGCGTTCGGCATCAAAAATGATATGTAATTGAATTCCTCCTGAATTGCATACATTGACATTCATCAGCGTTTTGCCGAACGAAAACCAGATAGACATGTTAGTGTGGTGCGTTTCAGCAGCGTGAAAGAGAAAGCCCGGCATGATGGTTATGTCGAAAATTAGCAGGCCCCTGTTTTGTAGCTGAGAATTTGAATTTTCAAATAGTGTTACCGTGCTCTCTCTCTCTCTCTCTCTCTCTCTCTCTCTCTCTCTCTCTCTACGATTGTAGAGATGGCAATGAATAAAAACAATTATTAATTAAGGGACCTGGTCACATATAACGAAATAAAATATTCGGCATGACATTTAGTCAAATCAGGTGTACTGTAATAAAAATACTTGTAAACGTTATCCCTTACAAGTTAAGCTGGAGGTTTTTAAAAGCCTTTTAATTGTTATTTTATCTGAGAAGTATTTGTAATTCTTTTGAGACGAATTCTTTTATTAACAGATGAACTGATTGATAAGGGAGTAGCAGGACTTTCGACTTTGCCTTCATCGATGCTGATAAGGATTCCTACGATGCAGTATGTTATCCATTGGCGATGGTCTTACTTTAGCTTTTAAAAGATAACGCATTCGCGAGGGCTTAAAATAAATTATTGATGGACAATAGGAAAGAAAATTCCACAACCTGGATTCGGACCAGGAACCTTCGGCTCATGCCGCCAACGCGCTAACCGATTGCGCCACTGTGGACACGAAAGCATTACGCTATTTACATGTCCTTTGGACTTGGTTAGAGTAGTTACCTAGTCATAGAATGGCAATATCTTTCCTAAGACGTAATATTCATTAAAGAATTTTTTTAAAGATGGATCCATGAGGGTTTAATCCAGGCTGTGGAATTTTATTTCCTATTTTTCATCAATAATTTAACATCTGAGGTATTAAATACCCATCTTGAGCTATTTCTTAAAATAAATGCTTTTGTTACTAAAAGTAAAATTAACTTTATGTATGTTTGGAAGGAAACCACTTTAATGAAGTGTAGTTTTCAGAAATGTACTTATATCTTTACATGATTTCAATAAAAACTGGGAAATTGAAACCTTTATGTAGCTACTTTTTAAAAGTTTACTTACAAAATATCTGGGAAACTATTTTAGAATATAGTTCAAGAAAAGTTTACAATGCTAATCAGTCTTTTATAATAGTAAATTAGGTTACTAAAAAACAACACTAACTGCAGTGCACATGCAGGGTGTCCAAAATATGGTTGGCGGTTTTAAAATGGAATACCAAGCACACGGTGAGACTTATTAAAGTTATTATTACGTGTGAAGCCAGGAATTTGTTTTGGTACCTTTGGAATTTCATGTGGCCGTATCTAAAAGGTGGGGGGGGGAGCTGAGGGGGCTGCAGCTCCCCTCGAAATAGACCACCTTGCCAACTGATTCTGTTGCCTGGGGGGCCCCCCCCCCCCCCCCCCCCGCCGCGAGCAGAATGGGGTTTATGCATGATTTTTTAAAAAAAATCGTCAAAATTAAAGAACACGTCTCTCTCTTAGATAATGCACAAAAATTTTCTCTTCTCAAATCCTTACCGATTTTTCTAATTAATTAACAATAAATAAAAATAAAATTCTCCTGCATTGCACCCATCGACATTCATCGACGTTTGCTGGTAGGAAATTTGTGTGGCGCGTTTCCGCAACGTGAAAAACAAACCACGGCACGAATGCTCTTGTTCCTCGCTGGCGGTGGTTATATCGAAAATTAGTAGGCCCCTGTTTTGTAATTGAGAATTTGATCTTTCATATAGCGTTACCGTGCTCTCTCTACAATTGTACAGATGGCAATAAATAAAAGAAATTATTTTCGGAGGGATTTCGTCACATATAACAAATAAAATATTCGGCATGGCATTTGGAGTCAAATCATGTACACTGTAATAAAAATACTTGTATATGTTATCATTTATAACGTTTATAAAGTTGGCTACTCCGTTACTGCATATGACGTCATAAATCAGTTAACACAATCACGGCGGTTCAGTTAAATTATGGGACTTGACTTCCGGACTTGATCAATAATAATAATAATAATAACCCTGTCAACACTAAATTTAAACCCACACTTATACATAATCTTACAGAAAGCCACAATTCTAAACACCTGTCACATAGTAAGGAAATTCCTACACCCACACATCAATACTCCTACGAGTGCATAACTTTACCTCCCTTGCATTTGAGTCCCTTGGGCTGGCCCTCTTTTGGGTCCGCCTCTGGGATTGGTTTCCGGACTTGATCCGAGTTTGGCTTCCCCAAATAATGATAATAATAATAATAATAAAATCTTGTAAACATTCCAAAGAGGAGCTTTAGCAGTGAAGCAGAAATACATTTATACATTTATTAAAAAGAAATTAACCCCCGCCCCCGAGTAGGTTAAGGCAAGTAACAGATCCTGCAGTCATCTATTTTTACCTCTTTATCTGCACTTTTACCTCTCCCCAAGTTTTTTAATCAATAAATTAATTTTCTCGAACATATTATGTAGAAAATGTAAAAATCTCGTATTTTCTTTCCTTTCTCATCATTTCCGAGCGTATGATATATCACATGCCATATGTTGCCATAGCTCTAAAGACCAA